>JAPCYP010000243.1:0-180457 GCA_035048595.1 Echinosophora koreensis
CTATGACCCACTTGCATGGATCCCATCGTTAACCGAGGACCCCCTTGCAAGGATCCCCTAGATAACCCATGACCCACTTGCAAAGGATCCCAAGGTTAACCCATGACCCGCTTGCAAGGATCCCATAGTTAACCCATGACCCCCTTGCATGGATCCCATGGTTAATCCATGACCCACTTGCAAGGATCCCAAGGTTAACCCATGACCCACTTGCAAGGATCCCTCTAGAAAGGATCCCATGGTTAACCCATGACCCCCTTGCAAGGATCCCAAGGTTAACCCAAGACCCACATGCAAGGATTCCATAGTTAACACATGACTCGCTTGCAAGGATCCCATGGTTAACCCATGACCCACTTGAAAGGATCCCCTAAAAAGGATCAAATGGTTAACCCAACCAATGACCCGCTTGCAAGGATCCCTTGGTTAACCCATGACCCACTTGCAAGGATCCCAAGGTTAACCCCTAACCCACATTCAAGGATCCCCCTAGAAAGGATCCCATGGTTAACCCTTGACCCGCTTGCAAGGATCCCGTGGTTAACCCCAGACCCACTTGCAAGGATCCCATAGCTAACCCATGAACCTCTTACAAGGATCCCAAGGTTAACCCATGACCCACTTACAAGGATCCCCTAGAAAAGGATCCCATCATTAACCTAGGACCCCTTTTCAAGGATCCAATGGTGAACCCATGACACACTTGCAAGGATCCCTAGGTTAACCCGTGACCCGCTTGCAAGGATCCCATAAGTTAACCCATGAACCATTTGCAAGGATCTCATGGTTAAACCCATGACCCACTTGCAAGGATTATATGGTTAACCCATGACCCGCTTGCAAGAATCCCAATGTTAACCCATGACCCACTTGCAAGGATCCCTCTTCAAAGGATCCCATGTTTAACCTAGGACTCCCTTGGAAGGATCCCATGGTTAACCTATGACCCACTTGCATGGATCCCATCGTTAACCGAGGACACCCTTGCAAGGATCCCCTGGATAACCCATGACCTACTTGCAAGGATCCCAAGGTTAACCCATGACCCGCTTGCAAGGATCCCATAGTTAACCCTGGACCCCCTTGCATGGATCGCATGGTTAATCCATGACCCACTTGCAAGGATCCCAAGGTTAACCCATGACCCACTTGCAAGGATCCCCCTAGAAAGGATCCCATGGTTAACCCATGACCCCCTTGCAAGGATCCCATGGTTAACCCAAGACCCACATGCAAGGATCCCATAGTTAACCCATGACCCACTTGCAAGGATCCCCCTTCAAAGGATCCCATGGTTAACCTAGGACCCCCTTGGAAGGATCCCATGGTTAACCTATGACCCACTTACAAGGATCCCATCGTTAACCGAGGACCCCCTTGCAAGGATCCCCTGGTTAACCCATGACCCACTTGCAAGGATCCCAAGGTTAACCCATGACCCGCTTGCAAGGATCCCATGGTTAACCCTGGACCCCCTTGCATGGATCCCATGGTTAATCCATGACCCACTTGCAAGGATCCCAAGGTTAACCCATGACCCACTTGCAAGGATCCCCAAAGAAAAGATCCCATGGTTAACCAATGACCCACTTGCAAGGATCCCCCTTCAAAGGATCCCATGTTTAACCTAGGACCCCTTTGCAAGGATCCTATGGTTAACCTATGACCCACTTGCAAGGATCCCATCGTTAACCGAGGACCCCCTTGCAAGGATCCCCTAGATAACCGATGACCCACTTGCAAGGATCCCAAGGTTAACCCATGACCCGCTTGCAAGGATCCCATAGTTAACCCATGACCACTTGCATGGATCCCATGGTTAACCCATGACCCACTTGCAAGGATCCCAAGGTTAACCCATGACCCACTTGCAAGGATCCCCTAGAAAGGATCCCATGGTTAACCCATGACCCCCTTGCAAGGATCCCATGGTTAACCCAAGACCCACATGCAAGGATCCCATAGTTAACAATGACTCACTTGCAAGGATCCCATGGTTAACCCATGACCCACTTGAAAGGATCCCCTAGAAAGGATCAGATGGTTACCCCAAGACCCACTTGCAAGCATCCCATAGTTAACCCATGACCCGCTTGCAAGGATCCCATGGTTAACCCATGACCCACTTGCAAGGATCCCAAGGTTAACCCATGACCCACATTCAAGGATCCCCCTAGAAAGGATCCCATGGTTAACCCATGACCCGCTTGCAAGGATCCCGTGGTTAACCCAAGACCCACTTGCAAGGATCCCATAGCTAACCCATGACCCACTTGCAAGGATCCCAAGGTTAACCCATGACCCACTTCAAGGATCCCCTAGAAAGGATCCCATCATTAACCTAGGACCCCTTTGCAAGGATCCAATGGTGAACCCATGACCCACTTGCAAGGATCCCAAGGTTAACCCATGACCCGCTTGCAAGGATCCCATAGTTAACCCATGAACCACTTGCAAGGATCCCATGGTTAACCCATGACCCACTTGCAAGGATCCCATGGTTAACCCATGACCCACTTGCAAGAATCCCAATGTTAACCCATGACCCACTTGCAAGGATCCCCCTTCAAAGGATCCCATGGTTAACCTAGGACTCCCTTGCAAGGATCCCATGGTTAACCTATGACCCACTTGCATGGATCCCATCGTTAACCGAGGACCCACTTGCAAGGATCCCATGGTTAACCCATGACCTACTTGCAAGGATCCCAAGGTTAACCCATGACCCGCTTGCAAGGATCCCATAGTTAACCCTGGACCCCCTTGCATGGATCCCATGGTTAACCCATGACCCACTTGCAAGGATCCCAAGGTTAACCCATGACCCACTTGCAAGGATCCCCCTAGAAAGGATCCCATGGTTAACCCATGACCCCCTTGCAAGGATCCCATGGTTAACCCAAGACCCACATGCAAGGATCCCAAAGTTAACCCATGACCCACTTGCAAGGATCCCCCTTCAAAGGATCCCATGTTTAACCTAGGACCCCCTTGGAAGGATCCCATGGTTAACCCATGACCCACTTGCAAGGATCCCATCGTTAACCGAGGACCCCCTTGCAAGGATCCCATGGATAACCCATGACCTACTTGCAAGGATCCCAAGGTTAACCCATGACCCACTTGCAAGGATCCCATGGTTAACCCTGGACCCCCTTGCAAGGATCCCATGGTTAATCCATGACCCACTTGCAAGGATCCCATGGTTAACCCATGACCCACTTGCAAGGATCCCCCAAGAAAAGATCCCATGGTTAACCCATGACCCACTTGCAAGGATCCCCCTTCAAAGGATCCCATGGTTAACCTAGGACCCCTTTGCAAGGATCCCATGGTTAACCTATGACCCACTTGCAAGGATCCCATCGTTAACCCAGGACCCCCTTGCAAGGATCCCCTAGTTAACCCATGACCCACTTGCAAGGATCCCATGGTTAACCCATGACCCCCTTGCAAGGATCCCATGGTTAACCCATGACCCACTTGCAAAGATCCCAAGGTTAACCCATGACCCACTTGCAAGGATCCCCTAGAAAGGATCCCATGGTTAACCCATGACCCCTTGCAAGGATCCCATGGTTAACCCAAGACCCACTTGCAAGGATCCCATAGTTAACACATGACCCACTTGCAAGGATCCTATGGTTAACCCATGACCCACTTGAAGGATCCCCTAGAAAGGATCCCATGGTTAACCCAACCAATGACCCGCTTGCAAGGATCCCATGGTTAACCCATGACCCACTTGCAAGGATCCCAAGGTTAACCCCTGACCCACATTCAAGGATCCCCCTAGAAAGGATCCCATGGTCAACCCATGACCCGCTTGCAAGGATCCCATGGTTAACCCATGACCCACTTGCAAGGATCCCATAGCTAACCCATGACCCGCTTACAAGGATCCCAAGGTTAACCCATGACCCACTTACAAGGATCCCCTAGAAAGGATCCCATCATTAACCTAGGACCCCTTTTCAAGGATCCAATGGTGAACCCATGACACACTTGCAAGGATCCCTAGGTTAACCCATGACCCACTTGCAAGGATCCCATGGTTAACCCATGACCCATTTGCAAGGATCCCATGGTTAACCCATGACCCACTTGCAAGGATTATATGGTTAACCCATGACCCGCTTGCAAGAATCCCAATGTTAACCCATGACCCACTTGCAAGGATCCCCCTTCAAAGGATCCCATGGTTACCCTAGGACTCCCTTGGAAGGATCCCATGGTTAACCTATGACCCACTTGCATGGATCCCATCGTTAACCCATGACCCCCTTGCAAGGATCCCCAGGATAACCCATGACCTACTTGCAAGGATCCCAAGGTTAACCCATGACCCGCTTGCAAGGATCCCATAGTTAACCCTGGACCCCCTTGCATGGATCCCATGGTTAATCCATGACCCACTTGCAAGGATCCCAAGGTTAACCCATGACCCGCTTGCAAGGATCCCATAGTTAACCCTGGACCCCCTTGCATGGATCCCATGGTTAATCCATGACCCACTTGCAAGGATCCCAAGGTTAACACATGACCCACTTGCAAGGATCCCCCTAGAAAGGATCCCATGGTTAACCCATGACCCTCTTGCAAGGATCATGGTTAACCCAAGACCTACATGCAAGGATCCCATAGTTAACCCATGACCCACTTGCAAGGATCCCCCTTCAAAGGATCCCATGTTTAACCTAGGACCCCCTTGAAAGGATCCCATGGTTAACCTATGACCCACTTACATGGATCCCATCGTTAACCGAGGACCCCCATGCCAGGATCCCCTGGATAACCCATGACCTACTTGCAAGGATCCCAAGGTTAACCCATGACCCGCTTGCACGGAACCCATAGTTAACCCTGGACCCCCTTGCACGCATCCCATGGTTAATCCATGACCCACTTGCAAGGATCCCAAGGTTAACCCATGACCCACTTGCAAGGATCGCCCTATAGAGGATTCCATGGTTAACCCATGACCCCCTTGCATGGATCCCATTGTTAACCCAAGACCCACTTGCAAGGATCCCATGGTTAACCCATGACCCACTTGTAAGGATCTCCTAGAAAGGATTACATGGTTACCCCATGACCCACTTGCAAGGATCCCATGGTTAACCCATGACCACTTGCAAGGATCCCAAGGTTAACCCATGACCCGCTTGCAAGCATCCCATAGTTAACCCATGACCCCCTTGCATGCATCCCATGGTTAATCAATGACCCACTTGCAACGATCCCAAGGTTAACCCATGACCCACTTGCAAGGATCCCCCAAGAAAGGATCCCAGGGTTAACCCATGACCCCCTTGCAAGGATCCCATGGTTAACCCAAGACCCACATGCAAGGATTCCATGGTTAACACATGACTCGCTTGCAAGGATCCCATGGTTAACCCATGACCCACTTGAAAGGATCCCCTAGAAAGGATCAAATGGTTAACCCAAGACCCACTTGCAAGGATCCTATAGTTAACCAATGACCCGCTTGCAAGGATCCCATGGTTAACCCATGTCCCACGTGCAAGGATTCCATGGTTAACCCCTAACCCACATTCTAGGATCCCCCTAGAAAGGATCCCATGGTTAACCCATGACCCCTTGCAAGGATCCCGTGGTTAACCCAAGACCCACTTGCAAGGATCCCATAGATAACCCATGACCCGCTCTAAAGGATCCCAAGGTTAACACATGACCCACTTACAAGGATCCCCTAGAAAGGATCCCATCAAAACCTAGGACCCCCTTGCATGGATCCCATGGTGAACCCATGACACACTTGCAAGGATCCCTAGGTTAACCCATGACCCGCTTGCAAGGATCCCATAGTTAACCCATGAACCACTTACAAGGATCCCATGGTTAACCCATGACCCAGTTGCAAGGATTCTGTGGTTAACCCATGACCCACTTGCAAGAATCTCAATGTTAACCCATGACCCACTTGCAAGGATCCCCTTTCAAAGGATCCCATCTTTAACCTAGGACTCCCTTGCAAGGATCCCATGGTTAACCTATGACCCACTTGCATGGATCCCATCGTTAACCCATGACCCCATTGCAAGGATCCCCTGGATAACCCATGACCCACTTGCAAGGATCCCAAGGTTAACCCATGACCCACTTGCAAGGATCCCATGGTTAACCCTGGACCCCCTTGCATGGATCCCATGGTTAACCCATGACCCACTTGCAAGGATCCCATAGCTAACCCATGACCCGCTTACAAGGATCCCAAGGTTAACCCATGACCCACTTGCAAGGATCCCCTAGAAAGGATCCCATCATTAACCTAGGACCCCTTTTCAAGGATCCAATGGTGAACCCATGACACACTTGCAAGGATCCCTAGGTTAACCCATGACCCGCTTGCAAGGATCCCATAGTTAACCCATGAACCATTTGCAAGGATCTCATGGTTAACCCATGACCCACTTGCAAGGATTATATGGTTAACCCATGACCTGCTTGCAAGAATCCCAATGTTAACCCATGACCCACTTGCAAGGATCCCCCTTCAAAGGATCCCATGTTTAACCTAGGACTCCCTTGGAAGGATCCCATGGTTAATCTATGACCCACTTGCATGGATCCCATCGTTAACCGAGGACCCTCTTGCAAGGATCCCCTGGATAACCCATGACCTACTTGCAAGGATCCCAAGGTTAACCCATGACCCGCTTGCAAGGATCCCATAGTTAACCCTGGACCCCCTTGCATGGATCGCATGGTTAATCCATGACCCACTTGCAAGGATCCCAAGGTTAACCCATGACCCCCTTGCAAGGATCCCATAGTTAACCCTGGACCCCCTTGCATGGATCCCATGGTTAATCCATGACCCACTTGCAAGGATCCCATGGTTAACACATGACCCACTTGCAAGGATCCCCCTAGAAAGGATCCCATGGTTAACCCATGACCCTTGCAAGGATCATGGTTAACCCAAGACCTAAATGCAAGGATCCCATAGTTAACCCATGACCCACTTGCAAGGATCCCCCTTCAAAGGATCCCATGTTTAACCTAGGACCCCCTTGCAAGGATCCCATGGTTAACCTATGACCCACTTACATGGATCCCATCGTTAACCGAGGACCCCCATGCAAGGATCCCCTGGATAACCCATGACCTACTTGCAAGGATCCCAAGGTTAACCCATGACCCGCTTGCACGGATCCCATAGTTAACCCTGGACCCCCTTGCACGCATCCCATGGTTAATCCATGACCCACTTGTAAGGATCCCAAGGTTAACCCATGACCCACTTGCAAGGATCGCCCTATAGAGGATTCCATGGTTAACCCATGACCCCTTGCATGGATCCCATGGTTAACCCAAGACCCACATGCAAGAATCCCATGGTTAACCCATGACCCACTTGTAAGGATCTCCTAGAAAGGAATACATGGTTAACCCATGACCCACTTGCAAGGATCCCATGGTTAACCCATGACCTACTTGCAAGGATCCCAAGGTTAACCCATGACCCGCTTGCAAGCATCCCATAGTTAACCCATGACCCCCTTGCATGCATCCCATGGTTAATCAATGACCCACTTGCAACGATCCCAAGGTTAACCCATGACCCACTTGCAAGGATCCCCCAAGAAAGGATCCCAGGGTTAACCCATGACCCCCTTGCAAGGATCCCATGGTTAACCCAAGACCCACATGCAAGGATCCCATAGTTAACACATGACTCGCTTGCAAGGATACCATGGTTAACCCATGACCCACTTGCAAGGATCCCCTAGAAAGGATCAAATGGTTAACCCAAGACCCACTTGCAAGCATCCTATAGTTAATCAATGACCCACTTGCAAGGATCCCTTGGTTAACCCATGACCCACGTGCAAGGATTCCAAGGTTAACCCCTAACCCACATTCAAGGATCCCCCTAGAAAGGATCCCATGGTTAACCCATGACCCGCTTGCAAGGATCCCATGGTTAACCCAAGACCCACTTGCAAGGATCCCATAGAAAGGATCCCATCAAAAACCTAGGACCCCCTTGCATGGATCCAATGGTGAACCCATGACACACTTGCAAGGATCCCTAGGTTAACCCATGACCCGCTTGCAAGGATCCCATAGTTAACCCATGAACCACTTACAAGGATCTCATGGTTAACCCATGACCCAGTTGCAAGGATCCCGTGGTTAACCCATGACCCTCTTGCAAGAATCTCAATGTTAACCCATGACCCACTTGCAAGGATCCCCTTTCAAAGGATCCCATCTTTAACCTAGGACTCCCTTGCAAGGATCCCATGGTTAACCTATGACCCACTTGCAAGGATCCCATCGTTAACCGAGGACCCCATTGCAAGGATCCCCTGGATAACCCATGACCCACTTGCAAGGATCCCAAGGTTAACCCATGACCCGCTTGCAAGGATCCCATAGTTAACCCTGGACCCCCTTGCATGGATCCCATGGTTAACCATGACCCACTTGTAAGGATCCCAAAGTTAACCCATGACCCACTTGCAAGGATCCCCCTATAGAGAATTCCATGGTTAACCCATGACCCCCTTGCAAGGATCCCATTGTTAACCCAAGACCCACATGCAGGAATCCCATGGTTAACCCATGACCCACTTGTAAGAATCTCCTAGAAAGGATCACATGGTTAACCCATGACCCACTTGCAAGATCCCATGGTTAACCCATGACCCACTTGCAAGAATCACAAGGTTAACCCATGACCCGCTTGCAAGGATCCCATAGTTAACCCTGGAAACCCTTGCATGGATCCCATGGTTAATCCATGACCCACTTGGAAGGATCCCATGGTTAACCCATGACCCACTTGCAAGGATCCCCCTAGAAACGATCCTATGGTTAACCCATGACCCCCTTGCAAGGATCCCATGGTTAACCCAAGACCCACATGCAAGGATCCCATAGTTAACCCATGACCCACTTGCAAGGATCCCCCTTCAAAGGATCCCATGTTTAACCTAGGACCCCCTTGGAAGGATCCCATTGTTAACCTATGAACCACTTGCATGGATCCCATCGTTAACTTTGGACCCCCTTGCAAGGATCCCCTGGATAACCCATGACCTACTTGCAAGGATCCCAAGGTTAACCCATGACCTGCTTGCAAGGATCCCATGGTTAACCCTGGACCCCCTTGCATGGATCCCATGGTTAATCCATGACCCACTTATAAGGATCCCAAGGTTAACCCATGACCCACTTGCAAGGATCCCCCTAGAAAAGATCCCATGGTTAACCCATGACCCACTTGCAAGGATCCCCTTTCAAAGGATCCCATGTTAACCTAGGACCCCTTTGATAGGATCCTATGGTTAACCTACGACCCACTTGCATGGATCCCACCGTTAACCGAGGAACCCCTTGCAAGGATCCCCTAGATAACCCATGACCCACTTGCAAGGATCCCAAGGTTAACCCATGACCCGCTTACAAGGATCCCATAGTTAACCCTGGACCCCTTGCATGCATCCCATGGTTAACCCATGACCCACTTGCAAGGATCCCAAGGTTAACCCGTGACCCACTTGCAAGGATCCCCCTAGAAAGGATTCCATGGTTAACCCATGACCCCCTTGCATGGATCCCATTGTTAACCTAAGACCCACATGCTAGAATCCCATGGTTAACCCATGACCCACTTGTAAGGATCTCCTAAAAAGGATTACATGGTTAACCCATGACCCACTTGCAAGGATCCCATGGTTAACCCATGACCCACTTGCAAGAATCACATGGTTAACCCATGACCCACTTGCAAGGATCCCCCTTCAAAGGATCCCATGTTTAACCTAGGACCCCTTTGGAAGGATCCTATTGTTAACCTATGACCCACTTGCATGGATCCCATCGTTAACCGAGGACCCCCTTTCAAGGATCCGCTAGTTAACCCATGACCCCCTTGCATGGATCCCATGGTTAATCCATGCCCCACTTGCAAGGATCCCAAGGTTAACCCATGACCCACTTGCAAGGATCCCCCTAGAAAGGATCCCATGGTTAACCCATGACCCCCTTGCAAGGATCCCAAGGTTAACCCAAGACCCACATGCAAGGATCCCATAGTTAACACATGACTCGCTTGCAAGGATCCCATGGTTAACCCATGACCCACTTGCAAGGATCCCCTAGAAAGGATCAAATGGTTAACCTAAGACCCACTTTCAAGTATCCTATAGTTAACCAATGACCCGCTTGCAAGGATCCCTTGGTTAACCCATGACTCACTTGCAAGGATCCCAAGGTTAACCCCTAACCCACATTCAAGGATCCCCCTAGAAAGGATCCCAAGGTTAACCCATGACCCGCTTGCAAGGATCCCGTGGTTAACCCAAGACCCACTTGCAAGGATCCCATAGCTAACCCATGACCCACTTGCAAGGATCCCAAGGTTAACCCATGACCCACTTACAAGGATACCCTAGAAAGGATCCCATCATTAACCTAGGACCCCCTTGCAAGGATCCAATGGTGAACCCATGTAACACTTGCAACGACCCCTAGGTTAACCCATGACCCGCTTGCAAGGATCCCATAGTTAACCCATGAACCACTTGCAAGGATCTCATGGTTAACCCATGACCCACTTGCAAGGATTCTGTGGTTAACTCATGACCCGCTTGCAAGAATCCCAATGTTAACCCATGACCCACTAGCAAGGATCCCCCTTCAAAGGATCCAATGTTTAACCTAGGACCCCCTTGCAAGGATCCCATGGTTAACCTATGACCCATTTGCATGGATCCCATCGTTAACCGAGGACCCCATTGCAAGGATCCCCTGGATATCCCATGACCTACTTACAAGGATCCCAAGGTTAACCCATGACCCGCTTGCAAGGATCCCATAGTTAACCCTGGACCCCCTTGCATGGATCCCATGGTTAATCCATGACCCACTTGCAAGGATCCCAAGGTTAACCCATGACCCACTTGCAAGGATCCCCCTAGAAAGAATCCCATGGTTAACCCATGACCCCCTTGCAAGGATCCCATGCTTAACCCAAGACCCACATACAAGGATCCCATAGTTAACCCATGACCCACTTGCAAGGATCCCCCTTCAAAGGATCCCATGTTTAACCTAGGACCCCCTTGGAAGGATCCCATGGTTAACCTACGAACCACTTACATGGATCCCATCGTTAACCGAGGACCCCCTTGCAAGGATCCCCTGGATAACCCATGACCTACTTGTAAGGATCCCAAGGTTAACCCATGACCGGCTTGCAAGGATCCCATAGTTAACCCTGGACCCCCTTGCATGGATCCCATGGTTAATCCATGACCTACTTGTAAGGATCCCAAGGTTAACAAATGACCCACTTGCAAGGATCCCCCTAGAAAAGATCCCATGGTTAACCCATGACCCACTCGCAAGGATCCCCCTTCAAAGGATCCCATGTTTAACCTAGGACCCCTTTGGAAGGATCCTATGGTTAACCGATGACCCACTTGCATGGATCCCATCGTTAACCGAGGACCCCCTTGCAAGGATCCCCTAGATAACCCATGACCCACTTGCAAGGATCCCAAGGTTAACCCATGACCCGCTTGCAAGGATCCCATTGTTAACCCATGAACCCTTTGCATGGATCCCATGGTTAACCCATGACCCACTTGCATGGATCCCAAGGTTAACCCATGACCCACTTGCAAGGATCCCCTAGAAAAGATCCCATGGTTAACCCATGACCCCCTTGCAAGGATCCCAAGGTTAACCCAAGACCCACTTGCAAGCATCCCCTAGTTAACCCATGACCCGCTTGCAAGGATCCCTTGGTTAACCCATGACCCACTTGCAAGGATCCCAAGGTTAACCCCTAACCCACATTCAAGGATCCCCCTTGCAAGGATCCCGTGGTTAACCCATGACCCGCTTGCAAGGATCCCATAGCTATTCCATGACCTGCTTGCAAGGATCCCAAGGTTAACCTATGACCCACTTACGAGGATTCCCTAGAAAGGATCCCATCATTAACCTAGGACCCCTTGCAAGGATCCAATGGTGAACCCATGACACACTTGCAAGGATCCCTAGGTTAACCCATGACCCGCTTGCAAGGATCCCATAGTTAACCCATGAACCAATTGCAAGGATCTCATGGTTAACCCATGACCCACTTGCAAGGATTCTGTGGTTAACCCATGACCCGCTTGCAAGAATCCCAATGTTAACCCATGACCCACTTGCAAGGATCCCCCTTCAAAGGATCCCATGTTTAACCTAGGACCCCCTTGGAAGGATCCCATGGTAAACCTGTGACCCACTTGCATGGATCCCATCGTTAACCGAGGACCCCCTTGCAAGGATTCCCTGGATAACCCATGACCTACTTGCAAGGATCCCAAGGTTAACCCATGACCCAATTGCAAGGATCCCATAGTTAACCCTGGACCCCCTTGCATGGATCCCATGGTTAATCCATGACCCACTTGCAAGGATCCCAAGGTTAACCCATGACCCACTTGCAAGGATCCCCCTAGAAAGGATCCCTTGGTTAACCCACGACCCACTTGCAAGGATCCCGTGGTTAACCCAAGACATACTTGGAAGGATCCCATAGCGAACCCATGACCCGGTTGCAAGGATCCCAAGGTTAACCCATGACCCACTTACAAGGATCCCCTAGAAAGGATCCCATCATTAACCTAGGACCCCCTTGCAAGATTCTAATGGTGAACCCATGACACACTTACAAGGATCCCCTAGAAAGGATCCCATCATTAACCTAGGACCCCCTTGCAAGGATCCCATAGTTAACCCATGAACCACTTGCATGGATCCCATGGTTAACCCATGACCCCCTAGCATGGTTCCCATGGTTAATACATGACCTACTTGCAAGGTTCCCATGGTTAACCCATGACCCACGTGCAAGAATCCCAATGCTAACCCATGACCCACTTGCAAGGATCCCGTAGAAAGGATCCCATTGTTAACCTAGGACCCCCTTGCAAGGATCCCATGGTTAGCCCTTGACCCACTTGTAAGGATCACATGGTTAACCCATGACCCACTTGAAAGGATCCTAAGGTTAACCCTTGACCCACTTGCAAGGATCCCATGGTTAACCTATGACCCACTTGCAAGAATCTCATGGTTAACCTAGGACCCTCTTGAAAAGATCCCATGGTTTACCCATGACCCACTTGCAAGGATCCCCTGGTTAACCCATGACCCACTTGCAAGGATCCCATGGTTAATCCTTTACCCACTTGCAAGGATCCCCGTAGAAAGGATCCCATGGTTAACCCATGACAGCCTTGCAAGGATCCTATGGTTAACCCAAGACCCACTTGCAAGTGTCCCATATTTAACCCATGACCTGCTTGCAAGGATCTCATGGTTAACCCATGACCCACTTGCAGGGATCCCGTGGTTAACCCATGACCCACTTGCAAGAATCCCAATGTTAACCGATGACCCACTTGCAAGGATCCCCCTTCAAAGGATCCCATGTTTAACCTAGGACCCCCTAGGAAGGATCCCATGGTAAACCTGTGACGCACTTGCATGGATCCCAAGGTTAACCCATGACACGCTTGCAAGGATCCCATAGTTAACCCATGAACCACTTGCATGGATCCCATGGTTAACCCATGACCTCCTTGCATGGATCCCATGGTTAATCCATGACCAACTTGCAAGGATCCCAAGGTTAACCCATGACCGACTTGCTAGGATCCCCCTAGAAAGGATCCCATGGTTAACCCATGACCCCTTGCAAGGATCCCATGGTTAACCCAAGACCCACATGCAAGGATCCCATTGTTAACCCAAGACCCACATGCATGGATCCCATGGTTAACCCATGACCCACTTGTAAGGATCCCCTAGAAAGGATCACATGGTTAACCCATGACCCACTTGCAAGGATCCCATGGTTAACCCATGACCTACTTGAAAGGATCCCAAGGTTAACCCATGACCCACTTGCAAGGATCCCAAGGTTAACCCATGACCCACTTCGAAGGATCCCGTGGTTAACCCATGACCCACTTGCAAGAATTCCAATGTTAACCCATGACCCACTTGCAAGGATCCCCTAGAAAGGATCACATGGTTAACCCATGACCCACTTGCAAGGATCCCAAGGTTAACCCCTAACCCACATGCAAGGATCCCCCTAGAAAAGATCCCATGGTTAACTCATGACCCGCTTGCAAGGATCCCATGGTTAACCCAAGACATACTTGGAAGGATCCCATAGCTAACCCATGACCCGCTTGCAAGGATCCCAAGGTTAACCCATGACGCACTTACAAGGATTCCCTAGAAAGGATCCCATCATTAACCTAGGACCCCCTTGCAAGGATCCAATGGTGAACCCATGACACACTTGCAAGGATCCCTAGGTTAACCCATGACCCGCTTGCAAGGATCCCATAGTTAACCCATGAACCAATTGCAAGGATCTCATGGTTAACCCATGACCCACTTGCAAGGATTCTGTGGTTAACCCATGACCCGCTTGCAAGAATCCCAATGTTAACCCATGACCCACTTGCAAGGATCCCCCTTCAAAGGATCCCATGTTTAACCTAGGACCCCCTTGGAAGGATCCCATGGTAAACCTGTGACCCACTTGCATGGATCACATCGTTAACCGAGGACCCCCTTGCAAGGATCCCCTGGAAAACCCATGACCTACTTGCAAGGATCCCAAGGTTAACCCATGACCCAATTGCAAGGATCCCATAGTTAACCCTGGACCCCCTTGCATGGATCCCATGGTTAATCCATGACCCACTTGCAAGGATCCCAAGGTTAACCCATGACCCACTTGCAAGGATCCCCCTAGAAAGGATCCCATGGTTAACCCATGACCCACTTGCAAGGATCCCCTAGAAAGGATCAAATGGTTAACCCAAGACCCACTTGCAAGCATCCCAAAGTTAACCCTTGACTCGCTTGCAAGGATCCCTTGGTTAACCAATGACCCACTTGCAAGGATCCCAAGGTTAACCCCTAACCCACATGCAAGGATCCCCCTTGAAAGGATCCCATGGTTAACTCATGACCCGCTTGCAAGGATCCCGTGGTTAACCCAAGACATACTTGGAAGGATCCCATAGCTAACCCATGACCCACTTGCAAGGATCCCAAGGTTAACCCATGATTCACTTACAAGGATCCCCTAGAAAGGATCCCATCATTAACCTAGGACCCCCTTGCAAGATTCTAATGGTGAACCCATGACACACTTACAAGGATCCCCTAGAAAGGATCCCATCATTAACCTAGGACCCCCTTGCAAGGATCCCATAGTTAACCCATGAACCACTTGCATGGATCCCATGGTCAACCCATGACCCCCTAGCATGGTTCCCATGGTTAATACATGACCTACTTGCAAGGTTCCCATGGTTAACCCATGACCCACTTGCAAGAATCCCAATGCTAACCCATGACCCACTTGCAAGGATCCCGTAGAAAGGATCCCATTGCTAACCTAGGACCCCCTTGCAAGGATCCCATGGTTAGCCCTTAACCCACTTGTAAGGATTACATGGTTAACCCATGACCCACTTGAAAGGATCCCAAGGTTAACCCTTGACCCACTTGCAAGGATCTCATGGTTAACCTATGACCCACTTGCAAGAATCTCATGGTTAACCTAGGACCCTCTTGAAAAGATCCCATGGTTTACCCATGACCAACTTGCAAGGATCCCATGGTTAACCCATGACCCACTTGCAAGGATCCCATGGTTAATCCTTTACCCACTTGCAAGGATCCCCCTAGAAAGGATCCCATGGTTAACCCATGACAGCCTTGCAAGGATCCTATGGTTAACCCAAGACCCACTTGCAAGTGTCCCATATTTAACCCATGACCCACTTGCAAGGATCTCATGGTTAACCCATGACCCACTTGCAAGGATCCCGTGGTTAACCCATGACCCACTTGCAAGAATCCCAATGTTAACCGATGACCCACATGCAAGGATCCCCCTTCAAAGGTTCCCATGTTTAACCTAGGACCCCCTTGGAAGGATCCCCTGGATAACCCATGACGCACTTGCAAGGATCCCAAGGTTAACCCATGACCCGCTTGCAAGGATCCCATAGTTAACCCATGAACCACTTGCATGGATCCCATGGTTAACCCATGACCTCCTTGCATGGATCCCATGGTTAATCCATGACCCACTTGCAAGGATCCCAAGGTTAACCCATGACCCACTTGCTAGGATCCCCCTAGAAAGGATCCCATGGTTAACCCATGATCTCCTTGCAAGGATCCCATGGTTAACCCAAGACCCACATGCATGGATCCCATTGTTAACCCAAGACCCACATACAAGGATCCCATGGTTAACCCATGGCCCACTTGTAAGGATCCCATAGAAAGGATCACATGGTTAACCCATGACCCACTTGCAAGGATCCCATGGTTAACCCATGACCCACTTGAAAGGATCCTAAGGTTAACCCATGACCCACTTGCAAGGATCCCAAGGTTAACCCATGACCCACTTGCATGGATCCCGTGGTTAACCCATGACCCACTTGCAAGAATTCCAATGTTAACCCATGACCCACTTGCAAGGATCCCCTAGAAAGGATCACATGGTTAACCCATGACCCACTTGCAAGGATCCCGTGGTTAACGCATGACCTACATGAAAGGATCCCAAGGTTAACCCTTGACCCATTTGCAAGGATCCCCCTTGGAAAGATCCCATGGTTAACCCACGACCCACTTGCAAGGATCCCATTGTTAACCCATGACCCACACGCAAGGATCCCATGATTAACCCACGACCCAAATGCAAGGATCCCATTGTTAACCCTCGACCCACTTGCAAGGATCTCCGTAAAAAAGGATCCTATGGTTAACCAATGACAGCCTTGCAAGGATCCCATGGTTAACCCAAGACCAACTTGCAAGCATCCCGTAGTTAACCCATGACCCGCTTGCAAGGATCCCTTGGTTAACCCATGACCCACTTGCAAGGATCCCAAGGTTAACCCATGACCCACTTGCAAGGATCCCCTAGAAAGGATCCCATCATTAACCTAGGACCCCCTTGCAAGATTCCAATGGTGAACCCATGACACACTTGCAAGGATCCCCTAGAAAGGATCCCATCATTAACCTAGGACCCGCTTGCAAGGATCCCATAGTTAACCCATGAACCACTTGCATGGATCCCATGGTTAACCCATGACCCCCTAGCATGGATCCCATGGTTAATACATGACCTACTTGCAAGGATCCCATGGTTAACCCATGACCCACTTGCAAGGATCCCATGGTTAACCCATGACCCACTTGCAAGGATCCCGTAGAAAGGATCCCATTGCTAACCTAGGACCCCCTTGCAAGGATCCCATGGTTAGCCCTTGACCCACTTGTAAGGATCCCATGGTTAACCCATGACCCACTTGCAAGGATCCCAAGGTTAACCCATGACCCACTTGCAAGGATCCCATGGTTAACCTATGACCCACTTGCAAGGATCTCATGGTTAACCTAGGACCCTCTTGAAAGGATCCCATGGTTAACCCATGACCCACTTGCAAGGATCCCATGGTTAACCCATGACCCACTTACAAGGATCCCCTAGAAAGGATCCCATCATTAACCTAGGACCCCCTTGCAAGATTCTAATGGTGAACCCATGACACACTTGCAAGGATCCCCTAGAAAGGATCCCATCATTAACCTAGGACCCCCTTGCAAGGATCCCATAGTTAACCCATGAACCACTTGCATGGATCCCATGGTTAACCCATGACCCCCTAGCATGGTTCCCATGGTTAATACATGACCTACTTGCAAGGTTCCCATGGTTAACCCATGACCCACTTGCAAGAATCCCAATGCTAACCCATGACCCACTTGCACAAGGATCCCCGAAAGGATCCATGGTTAACCTAGGACCCCCTTGCAAGGATCCCATGGTTAACCCATGACCCACTTGTAAGGATCCCATGGTTAACCCATGACCCACTTGCAAGGATCCCAAGGTTAACCCATGACCCACTTGCAAGGATTCCCTAGAAAGGATCCCATCATTAACCTAGGACCCCCTTGCAAGGATCCCAATGGTTAACCCATGACACACTTGCAAGGATCCCTAGGTTAACCCATGACCCACTTGCAAGGATCCCATAGTTAACCCATGAACCAATTGCAAGGATCTCATGGTTAACCCATGACCCACTTGCAAGGATCCCGTGGTTAACCCATGACCCGCTTGCAAGAATCCCAATGTTAACCCATGACCCACTTGCAAGGATCCCCCTTCAAAGGATCCCATGTTTAACCTAGGACCCCCTTGCAAGGATCCCATGGTTAACCTGTGACCCACTTGCAAGGATCCCATCGTTAACCCATGACCCCCTTGCAAGGATCCCATAGATAACCCATGACCTACTTGCAAGGATCCCAAGGTTAACCCATGACCCCCTTGCATGGATCCCATGGTTAATCCATGACCCACTTGCAAGGATCCCAAGGTTAACCCATGACCCACTTGCAAGGATCCCCCTAGAAAGGATCCCATGGTTAACCCATGACCCACTTGCAAGGATCCCCTAGAAAGGATCCAATGGTTAACCCAAGACCCACTTGCAAGGATCCCATGGTTAACCCTTGACCCACTAGCAAGGATCCCATGGTTAACCAATGACCCACTTGCAAGGATCCCAAGGTTAACCCCTAACCCACATGCAAGGATCCCCCTAGAAAGGATCCCATGGTTAACTCATGACCCGCTTGCAAGGATCCCATGGTTACCCATGACCTACTTGCAAGGATCCCATAGGTTAACCCATGACCCGCTTGCAAGGATCCCAAGGTTAACCCATGACCCACTTGCAAGGATCCCCTAGAAAGGATCCCATCATTAACCTAGGACCCCCTTGCAAGGATCCCCTGGTGAACCCATGACACACTTGCAAGGATCCCAAGGTTAACCCATGACCCGCTTGCAAGGATCCCATAGTTAACCCATGAACCACTTGCATGGATCCCATGGTTAACCCATGACCCCCTTGCATGGATCCCATGGTTAATACATGACCCACTTGCAAGGATCCCATGGTTAACCCATGACCCACTTGCAAGAATCCCAATGCTAACCCATGACCCACTTGCAAGGATCCCGTAGAAAGGATCCCATTGCTAACCTAGGACCCCCTTGCAAGGATCCCATGGTTAACCCTTGACCCACTTGTAAGGATCACATGGTTAACCCATGACCCACTTGCAAGGATCCCATGGTTAACCCATGACCCACTTGCAAGGATCCCATGGTTAACCCATGACCCACTTGCAAGGATCCCATGGTTAACCTAGGACCCACTTGAAAAGATCCCATGGTTAACCCATGACCCACTTGCAAGGATCCCATGGTTAACCCATGACCCACTTGCAAGGATCCCCCTAGAAAGGATCCCATGGTTAACCCATGACACCCTTGCAAGGATCCCGTGGTTAACCCAAGACCCACTTGCAAGTATCCCATATATAACCCAAGACCCACTTGCAAGGATCTCATGGTTAACCCATGACCCACTTGCAAGGATCCCATGGTTAACCCACGACCCACTTGCAAGGATCCCATTGTTAACCCATGACCCACATGCAAGGATCCCATGATTAACCCACGACCCAAATGCAAGGATCCCATTGTTAACCCTCGACCCACTTGCAAGGATCTCAGTAAAAAGGATCCTATGGTTAACCAATGACAGCCTTGCAAGGATCCCATGGTTAACCCAAGACCAACTTGCAAGCATCCCATTGTTAACCCATGACCCGCTTGCAAGGATCCCTTGGTTAACCCATGTCCCACTTGCAAGGATCCCAAGGTTAACCCCTGACCCACTTACAAGGATCCCCTAGAAAGGATCCCATCATTAACCTAGGACCCCCTTGCAAGATTCTAATGGTGAACCCATGACACACTTACAAGGATCCCCTAGAAAGGATCCCATCATTAACCTAGGACCCCCTAGCAAGGATCCCATAGTTAACCCATGAACCACTTGCATGGATCCCATGGTTAACCCATGACCCCCTAGCATGGTTCCCATGGTTAATACATGACCTACTTGCAAGGTTCCCATGGTTAACCCATGACCCACTTGCAAGAATCCCAATGCTAACCCATGACCCACTTGCAAGGATCCCGTAGAAAGGATCCCATTGCTAACCTAGGACCCCCTTGCAAGGATCCCATGGTTAGCCCTTGACCCACTTGTAAGGATCCCATAGCTAACCCATGACCCGCTTGCAAGGATCCCAAGGTTAACCCATGACCCACTTACAAGGATTCCCTAGAAAGGATCCCATCATTAACCTAGGACCCCCTTGCAAGGATCCAATGGTGAACCCATGACACACTTGCAAGGATCCCTAGGTTAACCCATGACCCGCTTGCAAGGATCCCATAGTTAACCCATGAACCAATTGCAAGGATCTCATGGTTAACCCATGACCCACTTGCAAGGATTCTGTGGTTAACCCATGACCCGCTTGCAAGAATCCCAATGTTAACCCATGACCCACTTGCAAGGATCCCCCTTCAAAGGATCCCATGTTTAACCTAGGACCCCCTTGCAAGGATCCCATGGTAAACCTGTGACCCACTTGCATGGATCCCATCGTTAACCGAGGACCCCCTTGCAAGGATCCCCTGGATAACCCATGACCTACTTGCAAGGATCCCAAGGTTAACCCTGGACCCCCTTGCATGGATCCCATGGTTAATCCATGACCCACTTGCAAGGATCCCAAGGTTAACCCATGACCCACTTGCAAGGATCCCCCTAGAAAGGATCCCATGGTTAACCCATGACCCACTTGCAAGGATCCCCTAGAAAGGATCAAATGGTTAACCCAAGACCCACTTGCAAGCATCCCAAAGTTAACCCTTGACTCGCTTGCAAGGATCCCTTGGTTAACCAATGACCCACTTGCAAGGATCCCAAGGTTAACCCCTAACCCACATGCAAGGATCCCCCTAGAAAGGATCCCATGGTTAACTCATGACCCGCTTGCAAGGATCCCGTGGTTAACCCAAGACATACTTGGAAGGATCCCATAGCTAACCCATGACCCACTTGCAAGGATTCCAAGGTTAACCCATGACCCACTTACAAGGATCCCCTAGAAAGGATCCCATCATTAACCTAGGACCCCCTTGCAAGATTCTAATGGTGAACCCATGACACACTTGCAAGGATCCCAAGGTTAACCCATGACCCGCTTGCAAGGATCCCATAGTTAACCCATGAACCACTTGCATGGATCCCATGGTTAACCCATGACCCCCTAGCATGGTTCCCATGGTTAATACATGACCTACTTGCAAGGTTCCCATGGTTAACCCATGACCCACTTGCAAGAATCCCAATGCTAACCCATGACCCACTTGCAAGGATCCCGTAGAAAGGATCCCATTGCTAACCTAGGACCCCCTTGCAAGGATCCCATGGTTAGCCCTTGACCCACTTGTAAGGATCACATGGTTAACCCATGACCCACTTGAAAGGATCCCAAGGTTAACCCTTGACCCACTTGCAAGGATCCCATGGTTAACCTATGACCCACTTGCAAGAATCTCATGGTTAACCTAGGACCCTCTTGAAAAGATCCCATGGTTTACCCATGACCCACTTGCAAGGATCCCATGGTTAACCCATGACCCACTTGCAAGGATCCCATGGTTAATCCTTTACCCACTTGCAAGGATCCCCCTAGAAAGGATCCCATGGTTAACCCATGACAGCCTTGCAAGGATCCTATGGTTAACCCAAGACCCACTTGCAAGTGTCCCATATTTAACCCAAGACCCACTTGCAAGGATCTCATGGTTAACCCATGACCCACTTGCAGGGATCCCGTGGTTAACCCATGACCCACTTGCAAGAATCCCAATGTTAACCGATGACCCACTTGCAAGGATCCCCCTTCAAAGGATCCCATGTTTAACCTAGGACCCCCTTGGAAGGATCCCCTGGATAACCCATGACGCACTTGCAAGGATCCCAAGGTTAACCCATGACCCGCTTGCAAGGATCCCATAGTTAACCCATGAACCACTTGCATGGATCCCATGGTTAACCCATGACCTCCTTGCATGGATCCCATGGTTAATCCATGACCCACTTGCAAGGATCCCAAGGTTAACCCATGACCCACTTGCTAGGATCCCCCTAGAAAGGATCCCATGGTTAACCCATGATCTCCTTGCAAGGATCCCATGGTTAACCCAAGACCCACATGCATGGATCCCATTGTTAACCCAAGACCCACATACAAGGATCCCATGGTTAATCCTTTACCCACTTGCAAGGATCCCCCTAGAAAGGATCCCATGGTTAACCCATGACAGCCTTGCAAGGATCCTATGGTTAACCCAAGACCCACTTGCAAGTGTCCCATATTTAACCCATGACCCGCTTGCAAGGATCTCATGGTTAACCCATGACCTACTTGCAGGGATCCCGTGGTTAACCCATGACCCACTTGCAAGAATCCCAATGTTAACCGATGACCCACTTGCAAGGATCCCCCTTCAAAGGATCCCATGTTTAACCCAGGACCCCCTTGGAAGGATCCCCTGGATAACCCATGACGCACTTGCAAGGATCCCAAGGTTAACCCATGACCCGCTTGCAAGGATCCCATAGTTAACCCATGAACCACTTGCATGGATCCCATGGTTAACCCATGACCTCCTTGCATGGATCCCATGGTTAATCCATGACCCACTTGCAAGGATCCCAAGGTTAACCCATGACCCACTTGCTAGGATCCCCCTAGAAAGGATCCCATGGTTAACCCATGATCTCCTTGCAAGGATCCCATGGTTAACCCAAGACCCACATGCATGGATCCCATTGTTAACCCAAGACCCACATACAAGGATCCCATGGTTAACCCATGACCCACTTGTAAGGATCCCCTAGAAAGGATCACATGGTTAACCCATGACCCACTTGCAAGGATCCCATGGTTAACCCATGACCCACTTGAAAGGATCCTAAGGTTAACCCATGACCCTCTTGCAAGGATCCCAAGGTTAACCCATGACCCACTTGGATGGATCCCGTGGTTAACCCATGACCCACTTGCAAGAATTCCAATGTTAACCCATGACCCACTTGCAAGGATCCCCTAGAAAGGATCACATGGTTAACCCATGACCCACTTGCAAGGGTCCCGTGGTTAACGCATGACCTACATGAAAGTATCCCAAGGTTAACCCTTGACCCATTTGCAAGGATCCCCCTTGGAAAGATCCCATGGTTAACCCACGACCCACTTGCAAGGATCCCATTGTTAACCCATGACCCACATGCAAGGATCCCATGATTAACCCACGACCCAAATGCAAGGATCCCATTGTTAACCCTCGACCCACTTGCAAGGATCTCAGTAAAAAGGATCCTATGGTTAACCAATGACAGCCTTGCAAGGATCCCATGGTTAACCCAAGACCAACTTGCAAGCATCCCATTGTTAACCCATGACCCGCTTGCAAGGATCCCTTGGTTAACCCATGTCCCACTTGCAAGGATCCCAAGGTTAACCCCTGACCCACTTACAAGGATCCCCTAGAAAGGATCCCATCATTAACCTAGGACCCCCTTGCAAGATTCTAATGGTGAACCCATGACACACTTACAAGGATCCCCTAGAAAGGATCCCATCATTAACCTAGGACCCCCTAGCAAGGATCCCATAGTTAACCCATGAACCACTTGCATGGATCCCATGGTTAACCCATGACCCCCTAGCATGGTTCCCATGGTTAATACATGACCTACTTGCAAGGTTCCCATGGTTAACCCATGACCCACTTGCAAGAATCCCAATGCTAACCCATGACCCACTTGCAAGGATCCCGTAGAAAGGATCCCATTGCTAACCTAGGACCCCCTTGCAAGGATCCCATGGTTAGCCCTTGACCCACTTGTAAGGATCCCATAGCTAACCCATGACCCGCTTGCAAGGATCCCAAGGTTAACCCATGACCCACTTACAAGGATTCCCTAGAAAGGATCCCATCATTAACCTAGGACCCCCTTGCAAGGATCCAATGGTGAACCCATGACACACTTGCAAGGATCCCTAGGTTAACCCATGACCCGCTTGCAAGGATCCCATAGTTAACCCATGAACCAATTGCAAGGATCTCATGGTTAACCCATGACCCACTTGCAAGGATTCTGTGGTTAACCCATGACCCGCTTGCAAGAATCCCAATGTTAACCCATGACCCACTTGCAAGGATCCCCCTTCAAAGGATCCCATGTTTAACCTAGGACCCCCTTGCAAGGATCCCATGGTAAACCTGTGACCCACTTGCATGGATCCCATCGTTAACCGAGGACCCCCTTGCAAGGATCCCCTGGATAACCCATGACCTACTTGCAAGGATCCCAAGGTTAACCCTGGACCCCCTTGCATGGATCCCATGGTTAATCCATGACCCACTTGCAAGGATCCCAAGGTTAACCCATGACCCACTTGCAAGGATCCCCCTAGAAAGGATCCCATGGTTAACCCATGACCCACTTGCAAGGATCCCCTAGAAAGGATCAAATGGTTAACCCAAGACCCACTTGCAAGCATCCCAAAGTTAACCCTTGACTCGCTTGCAAGGATCCCTTGGTTAACCAATGACCCACTTGCAAGGATCGATCCCAAGGTTAACCCCTAACCCACATGCAAGGATCCCCCTAGAAAGGATCCCATGGTTAACTCATGACCCGCTTGCAAGGATCCCGTGGTTAACCCAAGACATACTTGGAAGGATCCCATAGCTAACCCATGACCCGCTTGCAAGGATTCCAAGGTTAACCCATGACCCACTTACAAGGATCCCCTAGAAAGGATCCCATCATTAACCTAGGACCCCCTTGCAAGATTCTAATGGTGAACCCATGACACACTTGCAAGGATCCCAAGGTTAACCCATGACCCGCTTGCAAGGATCCCATAGTTAACCCATGAACCACTTGCATGGATCCCATGGTTAACCCATGACCCCCTAGCATGGTTCCCATGGTTAATACATGACCTACTTGCAAGGTTCCCATGGTTAACCCATGACCCACTTGCAAGAATCCCAATGCTAACCCATGACCCACTTGCAAGGATCCCGTAGAAAGGATCCCATTGCTAACCTAGGACCCCCTTGCAAGGATCCCATGGTTAGCCCTTGACCCACTTGTAAGGATCACATGGTTAACCCATGACCCACTTGAAAGGATCCCAAGGTTAACCCTTGACCCACTTGCAAGGATCCCATGGTTAACCTATGACCCACTTGCAAGAATCTCATGGTTAACCTAGGACCCTCTTGAAAAGATCCCATGGTTTACCCATGACCCACTTGCAAGGATCCCATGGTTAACCCATGACCCACTTGCAAGGATCCCATGGTTAATCCTTTACCCACTTGCAAGGATCCCCCTAGAAAGGATCCCATGGTTAACCCATGACAGCCTTGCAAGGATCCTATGGTTAACCCAAGACCCACTTGCAAGTGTCCCATATTTAACCCAAGACCCACTTGCAAGGATCTCATGGTTAACCCATGACCCACTTGCAGGGATCCCGTGGTTAACCCATGACCCACTTGCAAGAATCCCAATGTTAACCGATGACCCACTTGCAAGGATCCCCCTTCAAAGGATCCCATGTTTAACCTAGGACCCCCTTGGAAGGATCCCCTGGATAACCCATGACGCACTTGCAAGGATCCCAAGGTTAACCCATGACCCGCTTGCAAGGATCCCATAGTTAACCCATGAACCACTTGCATGGATCCCATGGTTAACCCATGACCTCCTTGCATGGATCCCATGGTTAATCCATGACCCACTTGCAAGGATCCCAAGGTTAACCCATGACCCACTTGCTAGGATCCCCCTAGAAAGGATCCCATGGTTAACCCATGATCTCCTTGCAAGGATCCCATGGTTAACCCAAGACCCACATGCATGGATCCCATTGTTAACCCAAGACCCACATACAAGGATCCCATGGTTAATCCTTTACCCACTTGCAAGGATCCCCCTAGAAAGGATCCCATGGTTAACCCATGACAGCCTTGCAAGGATCCTATGGTTAACCCAAGACCCACTTGCAAGTGTCCCATATTTAACCCATGACCCGCTTGCAAGGATCTCATGGTTAACCCATGACCCACTTGCAGGGATCCCGTGGTTAACCCATGACCCACTTGCAAGAATCCCAATGTTAACCGATGACCCACTTGCAAGGATCCCCCTTCAAAGGATCCCATGTTTAACCCAGGACCCCCTTGGAAGGATCCCCTGGATAACCCATGACGCACTTGCAAGGATCCCAAGGTTAACCCATGACCCGCTTGCAAGGATCCCATAGTTAACCCATGAACCACTTGCATGGATCCCATGGTTAACCCATGACCTCCTTGCATGGATCCCATGGTTAATCCATGACCCACTTGCAAGGATCCCAAGGTTAACCCATGACCCACTTGCTAGGATCCCCCTAGAAAGGATCCCATGGTTAACCCATGATCTCCTTGCAAGGATCCCATGGTTAACCCAAGACCCACATGCATGGATCCCATTGTTAACCCAAGACCCACATACAAGGATCCCATGGTTAACCCATGACCCACTTGTAAGGATCCCCTAGAAAGGATCACATGGTTAACCCATGACCCACTTGCAAGGATCCCATGGTTAACCCATGACCCACTTGAAAGGATCCTAAGGTTAACCCATGACCCTCTTGCAAGGATCCCAAGGTTAACCCATGACCCACTTGGATGGATCCCGTGGTTAACCCATGACCCACTTGCAAGAATTCCAATGTTAACCCATGACCCACTTGCAAGGATCCCCTAGAAAGGATCACATGGTTAACCCATGACCCACTTGCAAGGGTCCCGTGGTTAACGCATGACCTACATGAAAGTATCCCAAGGTTAACCCTTGACCCATTTGCAAGGATCCCCCTTGGAAAGATCCCATGGTTAACCCACGACCCACTTGCAAGGATCCCATTGTTAACCCATGACCCACATGCAAGGATCCCATGATTAACCCACGACCCAAATGCAAGGATCCCATTGTTAACCCTCGACCCACTTGCAAGGATCTCAGTAAAAAGGATCCTATGGTTAACCAATGACAGCCTTGCAAGGATCCCATGGTTAACCCAAGACCAACTTGCAAGCATCCCATTGTTAACCCATGACCCGCTTGCAAGGATCCCTTGGTTAACCCATGTCCCACTTGCAAGGATCCCAAGGTTAACCCCTGACCCACTTACAAGGATCCCCTAGAAAGGATCCCATCATTAACCTAGGACCCCCTTGCAAGATTCTAATGGTGAACCCATGACACACTTACAAGGATCCCCTAGAAAGGATCCCATCATTAACCTAGGACTCCCTTGCAAGGATCCCATAGTTAACCCATGAACCACTTGCATGGATCCCATGGTTAACCCATGACCCCCTAGCATGGTTCCCATGGTTAATACATGACCTACTTGCAAGGTTCCCATGGTTAACCCATGACCCACTTGCAAGAATCCCAATGCTAACCCATGACCCACTTGCAAGGATCCCGTAGAAAGGATCCCATTGCTAACCTAGGACCCCCTTGCAAGGATCCCATGGTTAGCCCTTGACCCACTTGTAAGGATCCCATAGCTAACCCATGACCCGCTTGCAAGGATCCCAAGGTTAACCCATGACCCACTTACAAGGATTCCCTAGAAAGGATCCCATCATTAACCTAGGACCCCCTTGCAAGGATCCAATGGTGAACCCATGACACACTTGCAAGGATCCCTAGGTTAACCCATGACCCGCTTGCAAGGATCCCATAGTTAACCCATGAACCAATTGCAAGGATCTCATGGTTAACCCGTGACCCACTTGCAAGGATTCTGTGGTTAACCCATGACCCGCTTGCAAGAATCCCAATGTTAACCCATGACCCACTTGCAAGGATCCCCCTTCAAAGGATCCCATGTTTAACCTAGGACCCCCTTGCAAGGATCCCATGGTAAACCTGTGACCCACTTGCATGGATCCCATCGTTAACCGAGGACCCCCTTGCAAGGATCCCCTGGATAACCCATGACCTACTTGCAAGGATCCCAAGGTTAACCCTGGACCCCCTTGCATGGATCCCATGGTTAATCCATGACCCACTTGCAAGGATCCCAAGGTTAACCCATGACCCACTTGCAAGGATCCCCCTAGAAAGGATCCCATGGTTAACCCATGACCCACTTGCAAGGATCCCCTAGAAAGGATCAAATGGTTAACCCAAGACCCACTTGCAAGCATCCCAAAGTTAACCCTTGACTCGCTTGCAAGGATCCCTTGGTTAACCAATGACCCACTTGCAAGGATCCCAAGGTTAACCCCTAACCCACATGCAAGGATCCCCCTAGAAAGGATCCCATGGTTAACTCATGACCCGCTTGCAAGGATCCCGTGGTTAACCCAAGACATACTTGGAAGGATCCCATAGCTAACCCATGAACCGCATGCAAGGATCCCAAGGTTAACCCATGACCCACTTACAAGGATCCCCTAGAAAGGATCCCATCATTAACCTAGGACCCCCTTGCAAGATTCTAATGGTGAACCCATGACACACTTGCAAGGATCCCAAGGTTAACCCATGACCCGCTTGCAAGGATCCCATAGTTAACCCATGAACCACTTGCATGGATCCCATGGTTAACCTATGACCCCCTAGCATGGTTCCCATGGTTAATACATGACCTACTTGCAAGGTTCCCATGGTTAACCCATGACCCACTTGCAAGAATCCCAATGCTAACCCATGACCCACTTGCAAGGATCCCGTAGAAAGGATCCCATTGCTAACCTAGGACCCCCTTGCAAGGATCCCATGGTTAGCCCTTGACCCACTTGTAAGGATCACATGGTTAACCCATGACCCACTTGAAAGGATCCCAAGGTTAACCCTTGACCCACTTGCAAGGATCCCATGGTTAACCTATGACCCACTTGCAAGAATCTCATGGTTAACCTAGGACCCTCTTGAAAAGATCCCATGGTTTACCCATGACCCACTTGCAAGGATCCCATGGTTAACCCATGACCCACTTGCATGGATCCCATGGTTAATCCTTTACCCACTTGCAAGGATCCCCCTAGAAAGGATCCCATGGTTAACCCATGACAGCCTTGGAAGGATCCTATGGTTAACCCAAGACCCACTTGCAAGTGTCCCATATTTAACCCAAGAGCCACTTGCAAGGATCTCATGGTTAACCCATGACCCACTTGCAGGGATCCCGTGGTTAACCCATGACCCACTTGCAAGAATCCCAATGTTAACCGATGACCCACTTGCAAGGATCCCCCTTCAAAGGATCCCATGTTTAACCTAGGACCCCCTTGGAAGGATCCCCTGGATAACCCATGACGCACTTGCAAGGATCCCAAGGTTAACCCATGACCCGCTTGCAAGGATCCCATAGTTAACCCATGAACCACTTGCATGGATCCCATGGTTAACCCATGACCTCCTTGCATGGATCCCATGGTTAATCCATGACCCACTTGCAAGGATCCCAAGGTTAACCCATGACCCACTTGCTAGGATCCCCCTAGAAAGGATCCCATGGTTAACCCATGATCTCCTTGCAAGGATCCCATGGTTAACCCAAGACCCACATGCATGGATCCCATTGTTAACCCAAGACCCACATACAAGGATCCCATGGTTAATCCTTTACCCACTTGCAAGGATCCCCCTAGAAAGGATCCCATGGTTAACCCATGACAGCCTTGCAAGGATCCTATGGTTAACCCAAGACCCACTTGCAAGTGTCCCATATTTAACCCATGACCCGCTTGCAAGGATCTCATGGTTAACCCATGACCCACTTGCAGGGATCCCGTGGTTAACCCATGACCCACTTGCAAGAATCCCAATGTTAACCCATGACCCACTTGCAAGGATCCCCTAGAAAGGATCACATGGTTAACCCATGACCCACTTGCAAGGGTCCCGTGGTTAACGCATGACCTACATGAAAGGATCCCAAGGTTAACCCTTGACCCATTTGCAAGGATCCCCCTTGGAAAGATCCCATGGTTAACCCACGACCCACTTGCAAGGATCCCATTGTTAACCCATGACCCACATGCAAGGATCCCATGATTAACCCACGACCCAAATGCAAGGATCCCATTGTTAACCCTCGACCCACTTGCAAGGATCTCCGTAAAAAGGATCCTATGGTTAACCAATGACAGCCTTGCAAGGATCCCATGGTTAACACAAGACCAACTTGCAAGCATCCCATAGTTAACCCATGACCCGCTTGCAAGGATCCCTTGGTTAACCCATGTCCCACTTGCAAGGATCACAAGGTTAACCCCTGACCCATTGGCAAACTTCAGTTGGAGTTAACTAGACATAGGTTAGGTTAGGGGTATTTTAGTCTTTTCACATTAACTTGTCATAAATGCACACTAATGGCTATGGTGAGTCATTATGGTGACTCATTCCTCTTGAGTCATCATGGACGACTCATCATTCTGTTCTCCCGATATGTCTCTGCACATTCGTGTCTGGTTCCATTATTTACCCAATTAGGGTTTTTGAGAGAAAGATGATGAAATGAAATCAAAATGAAATAAGTTTGGTTAAGTGGAGGGGCTGCACGAAATTGAGTAGTTTTAGACGTTATTTTGGTCAAAATTCACTTAAAGACACTCTTGGAATTTCACTTAAAAACCAAGGGCATTTTGGTCTTTTTACTAGAATAAATATCATGATATTTTGGTGTCATCATTAGGCTTCATAAATGCTAGGTGAGTCACCCATGTGACTCACCACCCTAGGTGGCAAGATGTCCCATCATCCGGAGTCCAGTTTTGTCTCTGCACGTCCGTTCTCGACTCCGTCGATCACCCGTTTGTTGATGACGCGCCCGAATGAAGTATAATAACTTATTTATTTTGAAAATTTTCAAAATAACCACTATGGTTGGAAATAAAATAAAAATCTAAACGGTTTCGTTCTCGGGTCAAAATTAGGTTTTCTGATCAGTAAAATCTTACTGTCAGTTAAAACGCAGACCAGGTTTCGTCTGAATTTTGAACATAAATTTTTACCGAAACCTTCTACCATAAGGTAGAGTATAATTATGATTTTGTTTTATCCAAAATCATTTTATAGATCTTAGATAAAATATAAAGAATTAAAATTCTACCGATAATGATAAACAGTAAAAATGGGATGTTACAATACTACCCATCTAAAAAGAATTTCGTCCGCGAAATTAATTCGTCGTAGGAAAATGAACATGGATATCAACCCTCTATCACATGTTTAGATTGCGTAACATTCACGTTTCTCGGAACATGACGTGAAATATTTCATAGATTAGACTGTCGCTCTGACTTATATTGTATTCACTAAACCACCTGATAAAACAAATCTGGTAAATCCCTTTTTGAAACTCTCAAGACTCGAAGCACACTCGAATAATTTGAATGTCAGTAAAATGAAATACACGAATTTTCGATAGATTTGGAAATTTGAATGATTCAAAACTTTGACTCCCATTTACGGTGGCGATTCTAACACACCGATGGTAAATAAGAACTCAGAATTTGAACAAAGAATTTTCATGAAGAGAAAATAATCTTTAGACTTTACTCTGTCAAGAAGAAATAAAGTAGAATGAATAGAAGGACAGAGAATATTCTTTATGCAAAAAGTCTCTTTAATAGGTTCCTGAATGTAAAAAATGCGTTGTACAGCCACATATTTACAAACGTGACCCTAATAAAGTTCCTTCCTCAAAAGAAACTTCCTTCAAAAGACAAAATTTGAAGATGATAATTTTCTTAATTTCCAAGAGTCTAGATTTTAAATCAAAACTTATCTTGGTCTTTAAGATAGCAACAATAAATTTTTGCGAGTTCCCTTACACGGGGTAACTCTGATTTAATTGACATAAAAAATATTGACGTGAGAAATTTTCATTTTCTAGGGAATTTACAACTTCTTGCCTACAAAGGCTAACAAGATATGATCTGTCAGAGATCACACCATTTCTCAATTGTACTCGCGAAAAAAGCAAATGGTCAAATTTACAAAAATCAGTTCTCCACATCAACGGAGAATTCAAACAGATTTAACCCACAAGGGTTGGTCCAAGGGTTGGTTAACCAACGATTGTAAAAAGTCATTATATCAATGATGACAAAAGAATACCATCTTGATTGACTGACCCAACACATAAACCATCGAAGGTGAATACTGAAATCACATTAACTTGACTGAAGAAATTTAACAAAAGATAAGTAATCAGAATATCTCAAATATTTGTAGGGAATTAAGAATGACTTGTGTGCGAACCAAATAGTATAGCCGAAAGCTTACTCTCTAGCCAATATTTCTTCTTAGTGTAGTCGTAAAACTACATTCTCCGATACTCCTCAAGCTTTGTTAGAAAAGTACTCATCCAAAAGATTCATCCTGAATATTTCCTTAGTGATGGTTCTATTCTCCGCTTCAACTAACAGATAGTCAATCCTTACTATGGTTAAGGATGACAAACCTAAAGCAAAACTAGGCATCAAAATTCTATCCACTATCATTCCTCCTTAGAAACAATAATGAAAAGAATGGCAAACAATGTTGTATCCTTTCGGAACAACGTCATGAAGAACATAAACACAGCCAAGGATAGACTAAAGTCATTATCCTTCCAAACATTATTTCTTCATTGAACCAAAAACACAAAACAACATAAGACACAACCAGAGAAAACACAACAAAAATGACAACAGACCTAAATCCCAAAGCCCAAAAGACTCGGCCAGCTTTGATACCAATAATGTAACACCCTTCTCGGGCGCTACATCGTAAGTGACATTTTAAGGCCGAAAAGTAGGTTAATTAAAATTTGCTATATAAGAATGGGGTAATTTTTTTCCGTTTTCGCAAGTCGTAAATATAACTACTTTGTTTTAAATGAATGGATAATAAGATATTCCATTATCACAATTAGGGTCGTGAGTTCGAAAATCATTTACATATTACCCAACCCTACTCATAACTAGAAATCATAGAATGTACAGACTCAACATAAAGATGTGGAGACGCAGCTCCTAAAATATAAGATAGTTGGAGTCGCAGCTCCACAAACAGTAATATTAATTCCCAAACATACCCAGCTGGCCAAACTAAAATATAAAAGACCATCCTTTCTCGTTCACCGTGAGAAGGACAACTCAACTGACGAGATCTAGTGGAAACTCTATTTGAGTACACTACCGATATCGTCACAAAAGGCACTATAGGAGCTACTACAATAGTAACCCTCGAACTAAGCCCTTTCTTTTTCAAAAAGTCAAAACATAATCCACGAACCATCGACAATCTGGAAGATGTACATTAGAAACTCTAACATATTACCCGCATGCTCGAACCTCGACCTCTACGATGCATCAGCCAAGCGACATCTTGACGTCTCAATCTTCTCAAAATAATACAGAATGCACATAGCCAGCCGACATAGGCAATATAAAAATAAGGAGGCGAGATTTCCATTTATCTTACACATAAGGCAGACATGCAGTGGTACGACTCTCAGGTACATACAATTAACAATTATCAATCATATCTACACTCATAACAAAACAATAATGTTTCACAGAAACATGACCACAGCACCGCGTTTTCCTAGATAGAAAATATCTAAGACTTTAGGAATGACCTCTGAATTCCTATACCATGGTTTTACGAACAGTCGGAGAGAGTAGTTCGGAGGATTGTTCCGGAGTCCACCAGCCTTGGGTAATAAAGAATGCGTCAATAGAAGAGGGCGTGCACGTCATAGGCTTTTTCGGGAACATCCTACACTACCAGAAAACACGTAGTGTCTAGTCGAGTATGTCGGTGCATTGCAAGATCACCACGCCACAGAGGAGCTACCAACTGGGCCTATGTGAGTATTTCATACCCCCGACACCCCCTATGAATAAGCAGGATTCGCCACTACGGAATTCGCACCCACATTAAAGTGTTAGCTCTTCTCCTAGGCACAACGGCCTTACAGAACATAGTTTCACTATGTGTTTAGGCAAAATTGCCGGAAAATGCGTTCTTCTTGTCTATCCATTGGATGACATCTGGATTCCATCGGAATTCTTTCAACGTGCTTTCTCAGATGCTAGATGTTCTCACATCGAGCTGAAGTTCTCAAGTAACCTTTCATCTTTGTGTAAAGATATCTTAAAACACTTGATTAGAAGTCCTAACGCATTATGAGATTGGAACACAAGTCAAATTATTTATTTCTCTGTACTTTTCTAATTGAGCCTTTTTCTTTGGCTTCCAAGAAAACAAATCATTCTGAGTCCATTATATTTTATGGAATATGGATAATGAATTATCCATACTTTATGACTTAAGGTCTTGATCCACCCTACGTCATAAATTATTATGTTCGTGTTTTCACTAAGTCGTTCATGACTTAGGTTTTTGTTCTTTACAGTAAATACTTGTCTTTGAAGACCAAAACCCTTTTGATCTTAAAAACCAAAATCTTTAAATGAAATCAAATCATTATTTAAAAACCATTTCCCTCCAAGATACACAAGTATCAATTTCTCAAAACCTTTCTCTCGAAAAATCTTTAAAAACGCTTAACGACGATTCCGCTGCTTTTTACTGAATTTAGGCCCAAAAGCCATACTTGTGAAAATATGGTTCTTCACCTCAAATGTATTACTTTCCTAGGTTAAAATACTCATATTAAGTTTTTGAAACACAGACTTTACAGTTTTCTCTTCATTGATACAAAATTCCAAAAAAATGTGACTAAACGTCGTTAAGTTTGTAAATCGCGTAAATCCTTTTTCAACGATTTTAAACTTTGATAGTCCAAAATCATTTTGAAGTTTTAGAACACTTTGTTAGGCATGAAAAACAGTCTCTAACAGTCCAATTACATTTATTTTCGAAAATTACAGTTTAGTCCCTAAACTTTCATTAATTACCAAAAAGGTCCTTATTCACTTATAACCTTATAACTTTTTATTTATAACTTCAAATCACACCAAACCAACTTCTATAGTTTCATCTCGTAAAATATTTTCCAGTTACCATGAAAATTCCAGAAATGACGTTTCTGTCCAATATTATCAATATTTGCAAATAGGTCCTTGTTTACTAAAAAGCTTATATCTTTTTATGTATAAATCCAAATAACTTCCAACCAATTTCTATAGTCTTATATCATTAAGGACTACAACTACAATACTTAAAAATATAGTTTTCAGAACAGTCCCTGAAATTCTCAGGAATTACATATTAGTCCTTATTTCTTTAAAAATCCATAACTTTCAATATAATTAACCAATTCAATTCAAAATCATTTTTGGGATTATTCAAACCACGAAAGACCATTTTCAATCTTATGAAAACAGTTTTGGAAGAAATCATTTTCTTCTTGATTTAATTTTTTTTTTTATAGTCCATAAACCATCATGGAATCATATGGTTTTGGAGAACAAAGTTGTCTTGCCATATTTCTCATGCTTGGCCGAAATCAAGTTCCAACAAACAAGAAGATTTTCTCTTCATCACTCAATCACAAAACATCATACATGTTCATGTATTCAAGCACTAAATCATGGCATGATTATTTAGCATATTTCACATACTTTCTTTCAATGATCAAGTAAGCATACTAACAATTTTATTTTAACCATTATGCATCAAATAAGCATATCATCCATAAATTTTCATCACACAACATACACCACATAATTATTATACCAAGTCCTCTTAGAGGCTCACAAACACATAAAGACATAACCCCAACTTTTAGAGTTTCAAGACAACACAAAAACAATATAAACCACATACATATCTACATTAAGGTAGGATAGTGGTAATCTCCCCCATACCTCTTGTAGATCATTCAAAAATCAAGCAAAGGTTGGTTGATCCCCTAGATGTGCTCACGGTTTTTGAGCTTGAAAACCTAGCAAGATCAAACCACAATACAAAAGGTTATACACTTAGGCTTAGACATATCTAAAGAAAGGAAATCAAGGCTTGAATCACTTAACTCAAGTCAAAGGATGATGATCAAGAGATGGATGTTCATGGCATGAAAATCATGAAATGAATGGAGAAGAAGACATGATTGATCATGTAGAAGAGAGGTTACCTCTTGATGATGAAGGAATGAAGAGAAATGATCAAAACAAGCTTAGTTGAAAATTTGCCAGCTTTGAGGATATGGTGGTGTTATGAGCATATCTCACTATATACTCATCTAAAAATTACAAACTTTGGCTTGTTGGAAAGGTAAGAAGAATAGGAACAACTTTGATGTTGAAGGTTTGGTTTGATTCAGATCATAACATGGGCGTAAAGGGCTTTCTTTCCGCTGTTCTAGTGAGATGCTGTGGATTTCAAGCTGTTTTGGTAATTTGGGCATATCTCCCAAAATACTTATCCGGTTTTGATGATCTTTAGCTCGTTGGAAAGAAGGGAGAAAGAGGAACAACTTTCATGCATAAAGTTTTTCGATTTTCAGAACATAAGAGGGTCAGAATATTGGTATGGTTTCGGGGAGTCAATGGAGCTTTTCTTTGTGTTCTTGATGAAGAAGAAGAAAATGTCTAAGTGTGGGGGAGTGGGCAGCCACGAATTGGATAGCTGTGGAGGGGTTTTCCACCTTGTATAATGAGTGATTTAGGGAGAGGATATGTGTCCTGTTAATAACCATTTGTTAGTAACCATAGTTAATGTTAACTAAGCTAGGTTAAGTTAAAAATAATAATAAAATACTTAACTAGGGTTAATAATAATCATGACTAGAAAAATATGTGGTGAAGAATGAAAGGAGTGGTGTGGCTGAGTTCAGCACCACAAATGAGGAGGAGAAGTCAATTTGAAATTGACTTGTGAACCATGGTTGAATTAACCAAACATAGGTTAGGTTAACTTAGGGGTAATTTGATCATTTCACTTGAAGTCATCATGATAATTGAGTGGTTATGGTGAGTAGGATGTGTGGCTGAATTGTGACCACATGTTAGGAAGAAGATATTTTGTTGTAATCATGGTTGGCAAACTTCAGTTGGAGTTAACTAGCCATAGGTTAGGTTAGGGGTATTTTAGTCTTTTCACATTAACTTGTCATAAATGCACACTAATGGCTATGGTGAGTCATTATGGTGACTCATTCCTCTTGAGTCATCATGGATGACTCATCATTCTGTTCTCCCGATATATCTCTGCACATTCGTGTCTGGTTCCATTGTTTACCCGATTAGGGTTTTTGAGAGAAAGATGATGAAATGAAATCAAAATGAAATAAGTTTGGTTAAGTGGAGGGGCTGCACGAAATTGAGTAGTTTTAGAGGGTATTTTGGTCAAAATTCACTTAAAGACACTCTTGGAATTTCACTTAAAAACCAAGGGCATTTTGGTCTTTTTACTAGAATAAATATCATGATATTTTGGTGTCATCGTTAGGCTTCATAAATGCTAGGTGAGTCAGCCATGTGACTCACCACCCTAGGTGGCAAGATGTCCCATCATCCGGAGTCCAGTTTTGTCTCTGCACGTCCGTTCTCGACTCCGTCGATCATCCGTTTGTTGATGACGCGCCCGAATAAAGTATAATAACTTATTTATTTTGAAAATTTTCAAAATAACCACTATGGTTGGAAATAAAATAAAAATCTAAACGGTTTCGTTCTCGGGTCAAAATTAGGTTTTCTGATCAGTAAAATCTTACTGTCAGTTAAAACGCAGACCAGGTTTCGTCTGAATTTTAAACCTAAATTTTTACCGAAACCTTTTACCATAAGGTAGAGTATAATTATGATTTTGTTTATCCAAAATCATTTTATAGATCTCAGATAAAATATAAAGAATTAAAATTCTACCGATAATGAAAAACAGTAAAAATGGGGTATTACAAATCCTGTCTCGGCGACAGTCCCTGTGTTTGGTTTGCATTTTTCCCCCTCATACCAACTTCTAGGCGGTGGGCGATCTAGTATTGTGGTCGCGTGCGTGGGTGCTGCTATGTGTGGCAGTACGCGGTAGAATGGAATGTGCTTGGTGATATGCGATCTGTGTAGAGAAGATAGAGAGGTCGGCAGCATGAGGATCCGTTGTAGAAATCGTGGCGGCTCAGGAGGTGGGCGACGTTGCTGCTGTTTCCTTTCATCCCCCCTCTTCTTACTTTTGTGGTGGATGTGCTTTGCTGTTGTTCGAAGGTTAATGAATGTGATGATGAGTAGTGTTTGTTCAGGGAAAAGAGGTGAGAACATGGAAGAAGAAATAGAGGGAAATGGTTAGAATAATGGTGAGAAAAATGAAGAGTGAGATGTCGTTGAAACAAATTGAGGCTTTTCGAAAAGAGAAATATCGATGAAGATGACCATGGTGCAGAATCACTGGCATGTGGACTTGCGACGAAGCAATTTTGATCCTTAAATTTTGTTTTGAATTTTGCTATTTTTTGGTGAATTGATTTTAGTATTTAATTTATATTAATTATTTAATTAATACAATTAAAGTCAATTGGGCTTGCCATGTAGGAAATTTCCGTTAGAAATTTAACAGATGTTGGAAGGAGGACCAAAATTGCAACTTTTCAAAATTTGGAGATCAAATGTACTTGAAAAAAATGTTAGGTACTAAAATCACATATCAATAAAAATAGAGGGACCAAAAGTACAATTAAGCCTAAAAAAAAAAAAAAAAAAAAAAAGGGGCAAAAACCGACTTCTTATTACGTTTTGACTTTGATGAATGTAGCATCAACCCGCTGTAATTGTATCGAAGTCCATTTACTTCCCTTTGGTCATGCCTCTCCCAGTAGCGCCTCAGATTTCCCACACGCGTTTCGTAAAAGCGGCGCGTATTCTCACCCAAACCCAAGAACACCCACGTGTACCCTTCTCATATCTATTCCAAATAACCCCGGTTAACTTATCGTTCCCCTGCGCTTTCTCTAACCCTAGTCTAAGATATATATATCCACAGCCCTTTCCCCTGTTTTTTTTCTCTTCTCTCGCCCTTTTTATTTCACTCACTGTCTCGTTCACTCCGCTCTTTCTTTCTGCAAAATTTCGATTCCATCGTTGGAGCTTGAAGCCGAGGAATCAAGAATAAAGCAAAGACCCGAATTTTCAAAATTAGGGTTTTTTCTCGTAATGTGATTCGTTTACCGGCAAACGAGATTTTTTCACATTTTGCCCGAATATCAATGGCAGAAAAGAGATTCAGCATAGGGTACGCGTTGGCGCCGAAGAAGCAGAACAGCTTCATCCGCGACTCTTTGTTGAGCCTGGCGAAATCCCGCGGCGTAGACCTAATCCGCGTCGATTGGGAGCGTCCGCTGGCAGATCAGGGACCGTTCGACTGCATCCTCCACAAGCTCTACGGCGACGATTGGAAGCAACAGCTGCAGGAATTCAAGGCGAAGAACCCAAATGCCGTGATCCTCGACTCGCCGGAAGCGATAGAGAGGCTCCACAACCGGATTTCAATGCTGCAGGTGGTGTCTGAGCTTAAAATTGAGGACCAAAATGAGACCTTCGGGATCCCAAAGCAGATTGTAATATACGACAAGGAAACCCTCTTCGACCGGCAGGCATGGGAGACCCTAAAGTTCCCGGTGATCGCGAAGCCCCTTGTCGCGGATGGAAGCGCTAAGTCTCACAAGATGGCACTCGTTTTCAACCATGACGCGCTGAACAAGCTGAAGCCGCCGATCGTGCTTCAGGAATTCGTTAACCACGGAGGTGTCATCTTCAAGGTGTACGTTGTCGGGGAGCACGTGAAATGCGTTAAGAGGAAGTCATTGCCGGATGTTTCGGAGGAAAAGCTGCTGGGTGTTTCGGAGGACTTGCTGTCGTTTTCGCAGGTATCGAATTTGGCAAACGATGAGATGATTGATGATAAGTATTACAAGTTGATGCATTTGGATGACACTGAGATGCCCCCACAGAGCTTCATTGTGGACATAGCAAGGGGTCTGAGACGTGCGATGAAGTTGAACCTGTTTAATTTTGATGTGATAAGGGATTCTAGATATGGAAACCGGTACCTCATTATTGATATCAATTACTTCCCTGGGTATGCCAAAATGCCCGGTTATGAGACTGTTTTGACCGATTTTTTCTGTGATATAATGTACAAGAGACAGAAAGAAGAAGAAGCAATGGAAGAGAGTCTGGTGCATAGTTATGACAAAGATGTGAAAAAGATTCTAAGCAATACTTGTTGTAGTGATGGGGATGAGGGTAACCTTCCAGTTTCACCTAAAGAGAAAGAGGAATCTGTCCAAGTCTAAAAATGTGTTAAATTGGCAATGTGTTTCTCATTTCTTTAGTTTGTGGTATTTGGGTAACCAGAAATATGCTCAATGGACCCATTTGCCAAATTGGTGTGTAGACAGGAGATGCACATTCGGTTTAGGTAGCAGTTGGTACAGTGGTGAAACCAGTAGGGTTGTTTGTGGCTAGTTTTTTAACCTCTTTAACAACATGTATATTCCATCATCCACCATTGCTCTGGAGATAGGTACTTTTTGAATACCCTGAAGGTTTAGGAAAGTTGTATTTTGAGGCTTAATTTCTTGTTAGAAACTGTTTTACTTTGCGCCCTTTCATTTTCAACTTATTGCTTTTTTTCCCTCTATTTTACTAAATTCTATTCTTATTTTGGATTTCTTGCTTTGATTACATTAATTCTGTTCATGATTCTCTTGTTAAGTTATATTCCTTTGCTTTTCCCAAGTGTTTTCAATCCTGCGGTTACTTAATTGGTATTGAGCATGCTATTGAATATTCCTTAAAGATGACCAGAGCATAGTAGAAAGGCTGTAAGCTTCTCATGCACAGCCCCAGCCCTCCTCTTCAGCTATCTGTAGTATCTATATAGGAGTAAAATGCTTTAAGACATGGCACAATATGTTGAAAGTTGAAACCCATAAATTATCTGTTCCGACGCAGGTTTAACTGTCATCAAGTTACTAGATGTTCAAAATTTGATATCTGAACTTTGCTGGCATCGAGTTACTAAATGTTCAAATTTTGATATCTGATTTATGTCTGATGGTTCAATTTATTTACTTATTTAATAGCTTAATTAGATTTTATGTATTGAAGGGAGCTCATGCACATCTTTTTGGACATGGTTTTATTACCAATGCTTCTACGTGAAAGTTGTGAAATTTCAGCACCTTAATACATTACTCTAATAAAAGAAATAATATTTAAAACCTCATACAAAGCAATCCTTTTCCTTCAGGGACCATTTTACGGATTTTAATTGCTAACTCTGTGAATGCACAATAATTGCATTGATAATGGACGTGCTAACCAATGTTCTACACTTATTACCCTTGTATAGCCCCTTATACATGTATATCTAGGCTTTCTCATGTCTCAGATCATGATTCCAGTCTCCTAGAGCGGTGTGGCATGTAGTTCTAACATCTTTATCATCAACACATTCTGGAAAAAAACATAATTGTGCTTCAAAGATAAATAGTCTTCTCTTACTCTAATTTGTGTTGTCTCAGATTTTGGGTTCTTTGTGCAATAAGTAATATTCTATATAGGTGAAATATCTTGAAATATGCTTATATTCGTTGCATTCAAAGAGATGCCAAGGATGCAAGATTTTCAACATGTGTGAACATTTTTAGAATTCAGATTGATATGATATGCTTCTGGGAGACTGGAAGTCTGTGTTAACTCACTTGTTAACATTGAAGGAGACGTGCTAAAAAAAGGTGGCTGGGATAATGTTCACAAACTAAATTTGACTAGCATATTACGTTTTTCTGTTATATTCTTGATTGGTGTGTGTCTAATCCTAAATCAAATAAGTGAAGGTCAGTATGGCAATCTAAGTTTTTTTTTATTTTTTTTATTTTGCATATCTCACACAAACTATGGAGTTTTCTGTTGCAATTGACAAGAGATCATGTTCAGTGCCTTGCCATAAGTGTACTGTGGTGATGCTTTTCTTTAAGATAAATTATTGGCATCCCATAGCAGAATATCTTGAGAATGTAGATCTTTATTTGTTGATGTGTACGTCTTGTAGTTTTTGTTTTGTTTTCTTTAAGTTTTAACCATTGACCTTCCTTACCTTGTGTGTTTTCTTATGCAAATGTATATTGGTTCTTCATTTGGGAGACTAAAAGATGGTTGGATTACATTTTACATAAGTGCATGAATTAAGTCAGAGAAAATGTCAATGGAATAATTTTGTCTTATGATGTTCTCTATTACTTAATATGTTGTATACCTACAGTAATTAATCTATTACTATGATTTAGCTTCTGAAGGTTTCATCTATATTTATATGGCATGCAACAATGGATGATATGGTGCTCCTAGTTCTAATGAGACCAAATTGTTGTACCTTCACATGGGATTATGAATTTGAAACAATTTGGTATGAAAAGTGTGGTTGTAATGCCCTTGTTTTCCTTTTGAAATGAGGTTCTCTGGTCCCTTCTAAACACCTTAGTCTATTACAATGTGCAAAGCTATATATAACTCGAACGTATTTCATTTGGTTGGCCGTCATTAACTCATTACTATGTTATCCTTTATTTTGAAGTAACTGTGTTAGGATTTTCCCTATGTGAAGTTTCATCATATGATGATTTTCAGGTCTTGCTTTACATCATTTGTAAGCTGTGATATTTCATATTGATGTGAAATGTGAATGTTAACCTCATTTGTATCAAAACTGTTGAGGTAAGGAAAAAAAGAGTGACTCTTGGCTTAGTTAGGTTAAGGTTCATGCTTGTTAATGATTGTTTTTTTTAGTGAACTGGTTAGTTAGTTGTTTTACTTGTTAAAATATATGTTTTTTGCTGATAGGCCTTTGGTCTGTTGCTCATCCTGGCTGCGGGCTCTGGTTGCCTCTCTCTATATATATGTGTGTGTGTGTGTGTGTGTGTATGAGGTATATAGGAAGCCAAATGCTCATTTTTAGAATAGTGTTCCTGTTGCTAACATCAGTTTTCTTGTATTGTATAAGCTAGATATAAAATCCTGTCTTGGGTGTAGTCAATAGCAGCCGTAGCGGTCGCTATCGCGCCGGAGCGTGGCGTAGCGGCCCCTAGGTGCTACGCGAAACACCATAGCGTGGCACTTTTCAGGAGCGGCTGTAGCGCTGCAAATAGCGGCCAAAAAGCGGTTGTAGCGGCCACTGCTGTGATTTTCCGAGCAGCCCACCCCTTTTTCGGCAAACCCACCCCATTTCCGGCCATTTTCCGGCAAACCAACCTCTTTTCTGGCCATTTTCCGGCATACCCAGCCTTTTTGCGGCAAACCCACCTCTTTTCAGGCCCTTTTCCAGCAAACCCACATCATTTTCGGTCCTTTTCCGGCAGCCCCAGCCTCCTTATACTCACCTTCCTTTGTTTAGCTTACGTCTGTTGACTGGTCATGTCTTTTCCTTTTCTTTTTCATTTGTGTGTCTTTTTATCTGCCATTAATTACAGTCCAGATTAATGTACCACTTTGTACATTAATGTTCCACTTTCCAAGAGTCCAGATTCTTTGTACACCAAGTAGAAGGTTCAATGCATCTTAGGAAATAGTGATAGCTTAATTACTCTCTTGTAAATTGCACTTCACATTTATTATCTTTGTAATCTTCAAGTAGAAGGTTCAATGCATATATGTACATTAATATTCCACTTTCCAAGAGTCCAGATTCTTTGTACACCAAGTAGAAGGTTCAATGCATCTTAGGAAATAGTGATAGCTTAATTACTCTCTTGTAAATTGCACTTCACATTTATTATCTTTGTAATCTTCAAGTAGAAGGTTCAATGCATATATTTTGCTGGCTATTTACTCACTCAAGATATTAATGTGATTCTATTTCCAACATCTATATATGTTTATAATTTCAAAAAGAAAATTATTGTATTCATTGTTTGTGGTTAGTGACAATGAATGTCTTTAATTGTGTATTCTTCTATTTTTTAGCTTTCATATGTGTATGGTATAAATGTCTTGTATTGTTTCCCTATACTTCGATGTAGTGGCCATACCGCTACCCGCTATCCTGCTATTGCGTTTTAGGGGTCTGTTGCTATGCTCCACTGTCCACCATTGACTACATAGGGCAATTCAGGTGATTGTTAGTTGCATGTTGTTTATTTTAATTGTATGAACACTGATGGTGATATGTTAATTGAGCAAATGTTTGAGACAATTAGGTGTGGAAAGTTCTTTAAATGAGGGGTGAGTTTCTTCTACTGTGACGAATGACATTGAGGATTCATGTAGGTTTTATTTATTAAGATGTAAATAAGGCATTTAGAAGTGGTGTATGGAAAACTGATGGAAACATTTATGGCTGTGAGAAGTTAAGAGCTTCTGGAAGATTTCTTTCCATGATAAAAATTCTTGTACCAAACACAAAATAAGTAAATCTAGGGTTGTTTTTTAAGGTAAAATGGTGCATGCGAATGTTGTCTAGTAATAACTTTGTAATTTGAGAAGTTAATGCGAGTAGTAAAAATGGGCAAAACAAGCTCTATGGGGAAGCTAGACAGATTTGGAATAATTTGAAAATTGATTTGTTCAGGTCCAAGCGTAAGAAGCATAAAATAGTAGGTACATGGGCATTTCTACTGATGTTAGGACAATGCGTGTAATGCTTTTTTATCGTGATTCTAAATTTTGTATAGATTGCTGGTGGCATTGGTAAAAACCCTGACTCGTCCGCAGACTTGATATATCCATGCATTGTATGATCTGTTGTAGATGCTTCTGTTTTATGATTGTGTGCTTTCCAGGTTGATAGCATATAATTTCAATTATCTTTTAAATGCTTGTATTTTCTTTATCCCCAACTTGTCAGAAACGAAGTATTGGTTGTTGGAAGGGGGATAGCAGAAGCCCACGGGGGTTCTCTTTTCATATGTATAGAATACGTCCTAGTTTTAGCTGATCTGTGGATTTCTGGATGGTTGTCTGCTATCTTAACATATAATTGACATACAAGAGAGGAAGCATCCGTTAGCTATTTCTTCAACTATTTCTAGTTGTGGATAAGTAATGTGATATCAACTATTTCTTCATACAAATTATGATGGGTTCATCCTTGCTAACTTAAATAGAATTGCACTCAGTCTCGTATTATGTTCGTCTCCTTTTTGGTTTATTTTCTGGAATTGCACTCATTTCTTTGTTGGGCACACTTTATGAGTGCTAGGTTTTGTATTCTCTGACTTCATTTATTATGTATAATCTATGTGTTCATTTCTGTTTGTTGGAATTAGTAGCATTAAATTAGGATATATGAACTCAACAATTCATGTACCTAGTTTGTATCTATGCATGTACTTAGGAAATTTCTATCATTAATATTTCCTTGTAAACATGGGATGTATTTATTTCAAAGTGTATATAAATATCAATGTGCTGAGTGCTTTTTCTCTTCAGCATTTCAGATATCCCTAGTCTATTCAATATGGTATCAAGAGCCAATTCATTTATCCTTTGAAGGTTTCTGCCTCTGGTCCAACAGAACCTCTATTTGTCAAGATCTTCCAGTCTATTCACAGGTCTTGTTTACCCAAACAGATAGTATAGACAGTAACATTGAAGTTCGAAAGTCATTGTCTCCAGCCAACCCACCGTCCACTGTCGCCAGAAACATAATCAGAAGCCTCTGATCATCACCTTTACCAAGCGCTGTCACCGGATCTGCCTCCACATGCTGCCACGCGCAGCTTCCTCACCGGCCAACCCACTGTCCTGACGTTGGAAAGTCGCCGTAGTCGAACAGACTTGGTCGCAGTCCTTCCCTTTGTCCATCTAGCTTGTCAGAATCATCATTCTTGGTTATTTACATAAGTGGGTATCTTACCTAATTCTAAGGTTGCTATCGCTACCATCTTCTGTTTGTATTTCTCCTTTCTTCAGCTAATGGCTTGGTGGAAGTCCTCTCAGTCAAACCCAAAGACGACAAATCGTGGAGTATGTGGTGGAAGTAGTCGCCCTAATTGTTCCTATTGCAAAAGAATAGGTCATATTCAAGTTACTTGCTATTCTCTTCATGGATTCCCAAGATTTTTTTTGAATATTTCTAAGACTGAAAAATCAGAAATAAGAATTTCAAAAGCAGATTATGAAGAGTTTCTTCGTGTAAAAGCAGCCAAGCAATCTCAGTCCTCTATTGCCACTGGTGCTCATAATCCTATTGCATGCATCTCTCAATCGGATAATCAAAGTCCATGGATAATTGATTTGGGTGCCTCTGATCATGTTGATGGTAATAGCTCTATTTTCCTTTATTTCTTCACCTAAATTCCCACATGTCATTACCTTGGTGGATGGTTCTAAAGTTGCAGCCAAAGGAATCGGTCACGTCTCACCCACTCCTTCTATGTCCTTGAACTCGATTTTGTTTGTTCTTGGCTGTCCTTTTAATTTAATATCTCTTAGTCAACTTACTCGTTCTCTTAATTGTTCAGTAAACTTTGATGTTGATTCCTTTGTTATATAGGAACGTGGTACAGGGCGGGTGATTGGCGTAGGACATGAATCTCGTGGTCTTTACTACCTCCAATCAGCTCCTTCTTTAGCTTGCAGTGCTGCAACATCACCAAATCTTCTTCATGAATGTTTGGGACATCCAAATCTTTGTAAATTGAAGCAAATGGTTCCAAATCTTGACAAACTAAAAAAATCTCAAATGTGAGTCATGTCAATTAGGAAAGCATGTTCGTTCTTGTTTTCCTAAGCAGGTTGAAAGTCGTGTTGATTCTCCTTTTTCTATGGTTCATTCGGATGTATGGGGTACAAGTCATGTGTCATCAATGGGTTTTAGGTATTTGTCACTTTCATTGATGAGTTCTCTCGATGCACTTGGGTTTTTCTAATGAAAGACGATCCGAACTATTTTCCATATTCACTTCTTTTCTCAATGAAATTAAAACTCAATTTGGCATGACAATTAAGGTTCTTAGAAGTGACAATGCCAAAGAATATTTCTCTTCTGCTCTTTCTTCCTTTTTGTCATCACAGAGTATTTTTCATCAATCACTTGTCCGCATACCCCTCAGCAAAATGGTATAACAGAGAGGAAGAATAGAAACCTGTTGGTTGTCGTTGGGTGTATGCTGTTAAAGTTGGACCGGATGGACAAATTGATCGTCTCGAAGCTCGTTTAGTGGCCAAGGGTTATACACAGATCTATGGTCTCGACTACGGAGATACCTTCTCCCCAGTGGCAAAGATTACTTCTGTTCGGATATTTCTTGCCATGGCTACCATCCGTCATTGGCCATTATATCAACTGGATATCAAAAATGCATTTCTTCATTGATAACTAGAAGAAGAGATTTACATGTAGCAACCATCTGGTTTTGTTGCTCAGGGGGAGTATGGATTAGTTTGCAAACTAAGATCATCTCTCTATGGGCTGAAACAATCTCCACTAGTTTGGTTTGGCAAATTCAGTTCTGTTATCCAAGCTTTTGGTCTAAAACAAAGTGAAGCAGATCATTCAATCTTCTATTGTCATACTTCTTCGAATAAATGTGTTTACTTGATGGTTTATGTATATGATATAGTCATCACAGGAGATGATCATGAAAGAATTTCTCAACTTAAGGAACATCTCTTCAGCCATTTCCAAACCAAAGATTTGGGAAAATTAAAATATTTTCTTGGAATTGAAATTGTTCAATCAAGTAATGGAATCACCATCTCACAAAGGAAGTATGCATTAGACATACTTAAAGAAATCGGGATGTTGGATTGCAGGCCCATTGATAGCCCCATGGATCCAAATCAGAAATTGCTACCTAGTCAGGGGGAGCCTTTTTCCGATCCAGAAAGATATCGAAGATTGGTTGGCAAACTTATCTATCTCACTACTAGGCCAGATATCTCCTTTGTAGTTGGGGTAGTAAGTCAGTTCATGCAATCTCCTCACACTGATCATTGGGATGATGTGATACGAATTCTGAGGTATATTAAAAAGGCTCCAGGACAAGGGCTATTCTATGAAGACAAAGGAAACACTCAGGTAGTTGGATATTGTGATGCAGACTGGGCAGGTTCGCCAATCGACAGGTGTTCCACTTCAGGGTATTGTGTTTCTATTAGAGGGAATATTGTCTCTTGGAAGAGTAAAAAGCAAAATGTTGTTGCACAGTCTAGTGCAGAAGCATAATATAGGGTGATGGCTACAGCCACTTGTGAACTCATTGGATCAAACAACTCCTTCAAGAATTGAAGTTTGGAGACATTCAACGGATGATGTTGTGTTGTGATAGTCAAGCAGCTCTTCATATAGCGTCCAATCGGGTGTTCCATGAAATAATTAAACACATTGAAATTGATTGTCATTTTGTTCGTGAGAAGGTTCTTTCTAAGGAAAGTTATTACTGAATCTGTTAGCTCTAATGATCAACTAGCTGACATCTTCACAAAAATCTCTAAGGGGCCCGAGATTTCAATATATTTGTTCCAAGCTCGGAGCATTTGATTTGTATGCCCCTGCTTGAGGGGGAGTGTTAGAATTAGTAGCATTAAATTAGGATACATGAACTCAACAATTCATGTACCTAGTTTGTATCTATGCATGTAGTTGGGAAATTTCTATCATTAATCTTTCCTTGTAAACATGAGATGTATTTTTTTCGAAATATATATAAATATCAGTGTGCTGAGTGCTTTTTCACTTAAGCATTTTACAAATCCTTAGTCTATTCAATACTGTTAAGTTGTCTAATGTCCTTTCGTGAATTACTGTTTTAAGAGTCGGGGAATCAAAGTCACGTATTGTGAGAGGTCTTTCAGATTGAAGGCTTTTAAGTATAAGGTGACTTCTGAGGTGAAGCACCTATTAGGTGGTGCATGAGTTAAGCACCAGTTTTCAAGTCACATTTTAAGTTTTTATTATTCTTTTAATGTATTTTTATTTTGCCAACAATGCCAACAATTTGTCGCTTCTCCTGTTGACTTCACTATCACTTTGCCGTAGCCCCTTAGCTCACACTTCCTAGATTTTCTTCCACTGTTTACACATATGTATTCCTTCTCATGGGCTTTAGCCCTTCTACAATTCTAGTTGTCTACCATTGTAGACTCGCAATCGAAGTCTCCTGCACTTAGTTGTTGTTTGCACAACTTCAAATCAAACATTCCCCTTCACCGTCGACGTTGTCGTTGAACACTACCAATTAGTTTGTCACCATTCTTTCTACTTCGGTTTGATATTTTACTAAATTTTGTTGATACGTTTTGTGCATTTTCCTCCCTTTTTCTTTCCCAAACAGAGTTTCTCGTTAATTTGGCTACACAAACAATTTATAATCTTTCCAGTGGAATTTGTTTGAAATGGAATTAAAAAAAATTGACGGCTCATGAGGCACCCTGTTGTCTCTTTGATATCCTCTACCCCGCAAGTATTTATAAAGGCGTAACGTAAAATAAATTTAAAATAAAAATAAAAACAGACATATTATTCATAATAATAAAATTCACGGGTAGAAGATTCCACATGAACAAAAACATAACAAAGCGGAAAATAAAACAAGTTTTAAAAGAAACATAACTATAAAAGCAAACCCAATCCCTATGTCACATTACAGAGCTGATATAACCAAAATCCGGAAAAATACATCGGATAACAAACTAATATATAGGAAATCCTAAACTACGAGTAGTTGCTCGTCAGAGTCACTCCTCAACGGGTTACTCCCCATTCTCTGCATAAAAGATACATGCAAGCAAAAAAAAAAAAAAGGGAGTAAGAAACATGTATAAAACACAATGGCAAAGAATCACCGCGGACAGCTAGATCGCCTTACTCTTGGACGACCTTCCCTATGTTGAACTTCCCCCACTAACAACTCTGATACGTGAGTGCATGGGCAACAACATTAACAAACAAGAAACCGCCACCTCCGCTTGGGCCAATAAGCACCCAAGTTTTATCACCATCAACACCTTGACCAATAAGCGTCGAGGACCCCTTGGCCAATAAACACCAAGGTTCAACGTCAACAACACCTCGACCAATAACCATTGAGGCTACTTTGGCCAATAAGCACCAAAGCATAACAACGTGAGGTAACCCATCGTTGTCGTCTTAACATTTTTTATTAATTATCTTCTTTAAGTCCTCATTTAATTATATAACTTGTCTTTACTTCGATTGGTGCCATATTACATCATAGGGAGCATGGTCGTGCTGCTCCCAGCACGGGCGTGCTAGACTTTAAGTTCAGCACGATCGTGCTGTCTATTGAGCACGGACGTACTTACTGGAGAATGGTCGTATTGTTTCTGGGCATAAAGGTTGAAGAACCCTTGCTAATCTTCCTAGGGCATTCATAGATCAATCCTATTGGTCTTTAACTACATCAAATATCAATTTCATTATTCTTGTTTAATCTCCATATCTTATAATTATTTCCAAGTGGCAAGTCGTATGAGTAGGAGTCATGCGAGGTTGGTATACCCAGGTGCGGTACAGAATATGGAGAAGGACGGTTCTGTGAACCTTGGGGATGTTTTCTTGTATGGAATGATTTACAAGTGACCAATGATTTGTACCCACTGTGTCGTGACAGCCGTGGAGACTTGGCTATCCCGACTTCTGGCCATGAGTATTCTAGTCGCGGGTGGACCTTCTTAGGAGACCAATAAAAACTTTTGATGAATTTCCCTTATGTTTTGAAAAGTGAAAAATTTGATCCCCATGAAAAATTGAAAAATGTGCTTAGAGAAATTTTATTGTGATTGAATGATTTATGACAAGTTTAGAGTGAAAGGGTGCACACACTAGGGATTGTATCTCGGTCAAACAATTTGCGAAAAAAATGTCCATGTGACTGTTAAGTCTCTAAAATGTCTGTGTGCATTTCCCTAAGTTTTGATGAAAACTAAACATTGGTTAATGATTTAATTAACCTATTTTGTGGTTGCTAACCTGTCTACTTAGTGTACAGATCAGAAGATTACAAAACTCACCTGTCTGTCTACCTAAGTATCACCTGTCCGTATAAGCCAAAAAGTCAACCTGTCTGCTGACTAGGATTGTTGACTATGTGCAAACTGGTTTACAACCTGTCTCTACTCTTCAACTTATCTATGGTTCTCTGTTAAAGAACTCGAAGTACAGGAAGCTTTTGCAAGCTGTCCCCTCATGAAGAATACTCTGAGAACTCTCTCTCACGCTTATCAAGAAACTCAGAAATGCTTTCTCTCAAGCAACCTAGGAAGTTAGAGATAAACTTCCAGTTAAAGAATGTTTCCAACATGCTTTATTCCCTAGTACTTTCAGTCATTACACAGAAAGGGAAATGTACTCTGCAAAAGTACAAAAGCACTCTGCACAACTCTGAGTTGGCGTCTACACGATGCATAAAGCTATTATCCTTCATGTTAGAGTACAACCAACGTCTCCATTGCATTAATGACTGCCCAGAACGACTATATTGCATTTAATGAAGCTCTACTTGAAGCCATCGTTGCAAAGAATGTCTCTAACGGATATTAAATGTTTGAAGGCTATAAATACAGAAGTCATTGAAGATGAACACATCAGAGTTTACAAAGCATTAAAGAGCCATTACTCTGTTCATTTATTTACTCTGTATTCTTCAATCATTTGAAGTTATTACACAGACTTTCCTAAGCTTTACATTTAAACCACTCTCTGAGTGTTAGTGAAAGATCTGTCTGTCTGTAAGTGTATTTATTACAAACCAAACTCTCAAACAAATCTGAGTGAGCCTGAAGAGGCTAGGTGTGCAAAGAATACTTGTGTTGGAGCCTGAAGAGGCTAGGTGTGCAAACAATACTTGGAGTCTGTAACCTGATCAGTTATAGTGGATAAATCTTGGTGCTGCCAAGGACTGGACGTAGCTCTTTGTGTTGAAGAGTTAACCAGGATAAATCTCTGTGTTAATCTCTCTTCCCTTAATCTCTTTAGTTGTTTTGATTATATTTCATCTGCTTTCTAACTAAGGGGTTTAAAACTGTTTTTATCAAGACTGTTTTTCATTTATACGTGTGTTGTTTTCTGAGAAAACTACAACAGACAGGTGACCTGTCTGTGTAACCTTTTTACACCCGTCTGTGCTTAGCTTCTGCATGCAAAAAGTTTTTAACTTTATTTTAATTTCTGATAAACACAATTCAACCCCCCTTCTCGTGTTTATAGTTGTCTATTTCAGTGACGAATTTGAGCCTCCAACGTTGTTTGAATTGAGTGAATCACTTCTGAGTTGTACTTTACCAGATTTGTTTAATCTCTATATGGTTTGCATGTTTATATGATTGCATCAAATGATTTAGGAAGTTTTTCTTTGAAATAGCTACTTGGCCTAAAAAGAACCATCCCTATTGCATGTTCTCTAGTTAGCCTATTTGAGCCTAATAAGCCTATTGTTTCGTAATGACCTTATGTTATAAGCCAAAAATTCGGAAAAACCATGTTAACCCAATCTTAGGATTTAGGAGAGCATGGATGCTTAGAAAGACAATGGTTGTTTAGAAACTAAGTTTGGGGTGGCTACAGTGAGTTTGTCAAGTTATTTTGGGTTTGAAAAGAAAAATAAAAAGGTTGAAGCCAAAGGCAAAAGAGAAAAAGAAAAGGAAGAAAAATACAAAAATGCGAAAAAGAGTAACATAAAAGGGTGTCAAAGGTAAATAGTTGTAGCCACCCAAAGTGTGAAAAAGAAAAATTGGAAATAGGAATGAGAGTGAAAATTAAAGTGTAAAAAGTTTCATACTCTCTCAAATCCTAGGGACTTAGCCCCGTACCTTTGTATATCCTACCTTAAGCCAGACCCACAACCTTTAAAAGACCTTTTGATGAAGCATGCATGTTTTTGTGGGAACTGTGCTGAGATGAAAATCATATTCATGGAAACTGTGCTTAAAATGTGATACGGAGTGAAAGTTGATAGCCTAGACAATTGAACGAATGAGTGAAACACTAAATGCAAGAGCCTTGTTGTTCATTTATCTGATTCACAACAAGAACTTTGAGAAACTCCTGTCTTTATTCTTCAAGAGGATCTTCTTTATCTTCAGCTTTAGGATTGAGATCATCAAGACATTTCTTAGATTAGAATGAGTCGCTTCTTTAACTCCGGGAGATCTGATGAAATCCATTATTGGTCATCTGAATTTGAACTTTAGCTAGTTAGAAGCTTATTAGAAGCTATGCTTCGGCTGATCTTTAAATACAAAGATCCAAACGCATAGAATGCACTTTGGTTCTTTCGTTATTAATATGATCTGTACTCATATTGTCTTTCCCACACATCTCAAGTAAAGGATTACCAATACTTAGACAGATCAAGTAAAATTATTTTCTTAATGTTTGGATTCATTAAAACACAACGGTTAACAAGGGACAGAGTCAGATGCTTGACACAGAGTCATATGCTTTGTGACTTGACAACTACCTCATTGTGCCAATTAGAGTTTAGCCATTATAGGTTTATCGACGTTAGGGTTGATACCTTAGGTTAAACGAATAATGTTGATTGCGGTTGTTTGATATACATGATGAAATTTTGCCTTGTTGATATATGATCGCATTAGTTATCTGGACTATCTGGCTTGATTTTATGTATAATTATATATGTTGGTATGGATCTAGTGGATGTGCCGCTATATCTATGTGGTTTGGATTAACACTGCGGTTGGTACCTTGAGAGTAAAGAGATGAGATTGTGGATGTTGTAGTATCGTGAATGAGATTGTTGATGCATTGGCATCGTATGTCAGGCTTTGTGAACAAGTGTGAAGGTACCGGTGTTAACTAGAGATGTGTGTTGCATTGCATATGTCTCAAGTGGCGAGCAGTATGACTTAGAGTCTTGCGAGGTTTAGTTGTATGTGAGGGCTGAGACACCCCGATGTCCCATTAATGATTGCATAAATGATGAGATTCTCTTTGTTTTCAAGTAAATTAATTTGGGGATTGTTTAATTGAAATGAAAAGTGCCAATTAGAGTTTAGCCATTATAGGTTTATCGACGTTAGTGTTGATACCTTAAGTTAAATGAATGATGTTGGTTGGGGTTGTTTGATATACATGATGACATTTTGCCTTGTTGATATATGATCGCATGTGTTATCTGGACATTTTGGCTTGATTTTATGTATAATTATATATGTTTGTATGGATCTGGTGGATGAGCCATTATATATATGTGGTTTGGATTAACACTGCAATTGGTACCTTGAGAGTAAAGAGATCAGATTGTGGATATTGTAGTATTGTGAATGAGATTGTGGATACATTGACATCGTATGTTAGGCTCTGTGAACAAGTGTGAAGGCGGTGTTAACTAGAGATGTGTGTTGCATTGCATAGGTCTCAAGTGGCGGGCCGTATGACTTAGAGTCATGCAAGGTTAGTTGTACGTGAGGGCTGAGACACCCCGATGTCCCATTAATGATTGCATGAATGATGAGATTCTCTTTGTTTTCAAGTAAATGAATTTGGGGATTGTTTAATTAAAATGAAAAGGGGAAACATTGAATAAAAATTGAATTGATGGAATTGCATGAAATTTAAGCGAAATTTGAATTCAGTCCATTAAGGTTACCTAATCTTGAGTCTTTTTTTATTTTTAGTTTGCTTGGGGATAAGCACAGTTTAAGTTTGGGGTATTTAGATAAACATCTGGTTCATCTAGTTTTATGACTAGAAAGACCACAATTTTGATACCAATTGTGCGAGTTTAATCTCGTTTTTGCCCAAATTTGACTTTATTTGTCCACGGGCAACATTTTGAGTCTTTTAAGTAATTTTTAGGAATTTTTGCTATTTTTGAGTCAAATAAAGTACAGGGTGCTATTTTTATGATCTCGCCCTGCGAGACAGTGCTCGCCTTACGAGTCAGAGCTGATGCTGAGTAGAAATTGAAGAGCTTCTGATGCGCCCCGCGACCCAGACTCAGGAGAGTTGCAGTTGTTTTGTCTCGCCCCACGAGACAGTGATTCACCTGGCGAAGATTCAAACTTTTTGGAGCCAATTTTAAGTGCTCGCCTCGCAAGCACTTGCTCGCCCCCCGAGCCTGCGCTGCCCAGTTTTCTTATTGATATGAGCCAAGGGGGGGCAAGTCAAATTTGCAACAAGGAAGATATGATCCCAATAAGGAGCAGGAGTCAAGAAGCACTACATGGACTTGGTCAACCTATGAGAAGGGTTAGAACCAAGAAAGTCCAACAAGCTCTTAATTTCGTGGTGGCTAAGCAAGCCCAAGATCAAGACCAAATGGAATGGAGCCCAAATTGATAACTTATCTCATTCAACTAGAAGACCCATGATCATAAAGAGGGCGTGCACTAGCAATTAGTTGTTTTCCTTTAATTTCAATAATTGTAATGGGTTGTGTGTTTGAGTCCAACTACTAAGTGATGTTTTTGGGTCAAGCCCACTTCCTTTCTTGATGTACATGAATTCTTAGAGTCTTGTGGGAGGAAATCTTTAGCTTGCATGCTAAAAGAAACTCCTAATTAGTGTGTGTAAATTATGGGGGGTTACACTTTTAATTTGAGAAGCAAGTGTAACCACCACATAATAAAGAGAGAGAGAATAATAAAGGGAGGGACATGAATGTATGGTGGCTGAATTAAAATACGGTTTTTAGTAAGTCATTAGTAACATGATTAGGCCTATTATGTTGGGGGGGGGGGGGGGGGGGGGGGGGGGGATGCCCAACTATATGTATTTCGCCCCTAACAACATGAATAACAACTTAGAAGTTGATTTTGGATTGAAATCCATATTGTGAGAAATATTGTTTCTCCTTGGTTCTTGGTTGAGCCAACTAGTTCTTATCAAGAATCCAAGATTCTTGTGGTGAACATCACTTGGCTTATCAAACTCTTAGTTTGTGGCGCCATCTCCATTTCTTTCTTCTTCCATTTTTTTACATTTTATTAATCTTTTGATTTGAACTTAAACATGACATCTTACTTTGTTTTGTAAATTCAACCATAAGATCATCTCCAAAGGCAACCTATCCTTTGGTTGTCATCAAGTGGTATCAAAGCTTAGGCTTTGGTTGAATTTTTGTGTTTGTGTTCTTTATCTTTCTTCTTTTCTTTCTTTTCTTCCAAAACCAAAATCAAAAAAAATATATTGTTTTTGAAGGGAAATTTCGAAATTGTGTTCTTGCTCTAAACAAGTTTTCAAGTGTGATTCTCTTAGTGAAGTTAGAAAAGATCACGGGTAAGCCGTGATACCCATCACAGCCGTGATAAAAAAAAAAATTTGTGAAGTCAGAAGTGATCACGGGCAAGCCGTGATACCCATCACAGCCGTGATAACTTTTTTTTTTTTTTTTAAAAAAGGTTCTATTTGAGCAACTTGTATTCTTGAAATACTTCCCTTCTTCCTTTGTTTCATTATTTTCCAAGCTTTTCCTTTCTAGCCTTTTCTTTTTGTTTCCTTTGTTCTTGATAAGTTTTGTGAATTTTGTTACTTGAATTTTGGAATTTTTTTGTGGATTGTGTTTGACACCTCTAAGGCCTAAAAGAGAACAACTGAGGGGAAAAAGGCAAGAGTGAAAAATTACATCTTGTGTGGAAAAAGCCAATTGAGTGAAATACATTTGTATGCACAAGTGAGGGAGTGTAGTGAGGAATTTTATAATTTCTTGTTATCTTTTGATATTGTGTGTTCAAGTGATGGCAGCCCATGAAGATAGTTCATCATTTTCTCCAAGGTCTTCAACTCTTCATGCTAGAATGGCTACTCAAATACAAAACCTTCAAAGGCAAATGGAGCAAATGAGTGCAAATGATGATAGACAACTTGCCATCCTTCAAAACCGAGAAGATAGAGAAGGGGTCAAGATCAAAGTTCCTACCTTTCATGGGAAGAATGATCCCCAAGCCTATTTGAAATGGGAGATGAAGATAGAGCAAATGGTCCATTGTAACAATTACAATGAGAGAAAGAAAGTGCAGGTAGCATCTCTTCAATTTAAGGACTATGCACTTGTTTGGTGGAATCAATTGCAAAAAGAGAGAAGAAGATATGAGGAGAAGCTTATTGAGACTTGGGCCGAGATGAGAAAAATCACGAGGATAAGATTTGTTCCATATCATTACCATAGAGTTCTTACCAACAAATCAAAGAAGGAGGGCAACACTTCAACTTCCAAGGAGGCCGTGGCAAGTACTTATGGAAAGAAACCCATGGACACCTCTTCTAATTTGAGAGAGAGAAAAATGCAAGTGGAAAAAGAAAAAGAGAGTGAGAAAAAAGAGGGAGAGAAAGCAAAACAAGAGAATTTGGTAAAAGTTGTGAGTACATTTGAAGAGAAAGAAAAGAAAGAGGAAAAAGAAAAAGAGAGTGAAAAGAGGAGTGATGATCAAGAGGAAAAAGAGAAAAAGAGTGAAAAGAAGAGTGATGATAAAGAGAAAAATAGTGTGAAAAATAGTGAGAAAAATAGTGTGGAAATTAGTGAGAAAAAAAAGAGTTATTTGGCAACAACAAGTGAAGAGAAGAGGGCTTTAATTTCAAGACAGTCCCAATGCATATTTTATTACAAGAATTTTTATTTGGTTGCTAACACTTCTAATGATCCCTTTTTGTCTAGTGGTGTTGTAACTCTTTTGCAGAAATTTGGAGATTTCATCCCAAAGGAAGTACCCCATGGTTTGGAAACTTGCATGGATTCCAAAAAGCTCAATAAAGCACCCACTCATGCTTTACCTCCTCTTGAAATATATTTTGAACTTAAGTCTGAAGCACCCAATGTGATTGTGAGGAACACTTTAGATGGACTACCAATATCTAATTTTGGTGATGAAGATTGTTTCAATTCGAGGTCGAATCATTCAAAGAAGGAGGGGATGATATGAGCCAAGGGGGAGCAAGTCAACTTTTAACCAAGGATGATATGAGCCCAATAAGGAGCATGAGTCAAGAAGCACTACATGGACTTGGTCAACCTATGAGAAGGGTTAGAACCAAGAGAGTCCAACAAGCTCTTAATTTCGTGGTGGCTATTTTGATAGAAGCAAGCCCAAGATCAAGACCAAATGGAATGGAGCCCAAATTGATAACTTATCTCATTCAACTAGAAGACCCATGATCATAAAGAGGGCGTGCACTAGCAATTAGTTGTTTTCTTTTAATTTCAATAATTGTAATGGGTTGTGTGTTTGGGTCTAACTACTAAGTGATGTTTTTGGGTCAAGCCCACTTCCTTTCTTGATGTACACGAATTCTTAGAGTCTTGTGGGAGGGAATCTTTAGCTTGCATGCTAAAAGAAACTCCTAATTAGTGTGTGTAAATTATGGGGGGTTACACTTTTAATTTGAGAAGCAAGTGTAACCACCACATAATAGAGAGAGAGAGAGAGTAATAAGAGAGGGGGGGGGGGGGGGGGGGGGGAGGGGGGGGGGGGGGGGCATGAATGTATGGTGGCTGAATTAAAATAGGGTTTTTAGTAAGTCATTAGTAACATGATTAGGCCAATTATGTGGGGTGGAGGGGGGGGGGGGGGGTTATGGATTGTTTTTGAAAGCCCAAAAGTTGGCTGCCCAACTATATGTATTTTGCCCCTAACAACATGATTAACAACTTGGATGTTGATTTTGGATTGAAATCCATATTGTGAGAAATATTGTTTCTCCTTGGTTCTTGGTTGAGCCAACTAGTTCTTATCAAGAATCAAAGATTCTTGTGGCGAACATCATTTGGCTTATCAAACTCTTAGTTTTTGGGGCCATCTCCATTTCTTTCTTCTTCCATTTTTTTTACATTTTCTTCATCTTTTGATTTGAACTTAAACATGACATCTTACTTTGTTTTGTAAATTCAACCATAAGATCATCTCCAAAGGAAACCTATCCTTTGGTTGTCATCACTTATAAATAGCTTGTTTCAGTGCGAAATGATGAATCCAATCCTAGTTTTCTATGATCTACGTCTCGTTTAGGTTTACATACAATTTGCTTAGTTTTATTTTATGTTTTCTTTTGATTTTATGATGTTGAAGTACGATATGAGGAACTAATCCTCATTTCTAAGGAAGCAATGAAGCCGCTCATGATTGATATGATCTAATATTGATCACTTAGCATTTAAGGATCTTCTTTGATCAAATTGTTTTAAGATTATAGATCAAACACAAATCAAGAACACAATTGATGAAATTTGATCTTCAAGTGAAGAATCAAGAGGAAAATAAAAAAGAGTAGAAGAGAAGACAATTGATATGAATTGAATTAAAGAACATGAAAGTAAATTGCATGAAATAGAGAACAAGAATTAAAGAACAAGAAAGTAGAAAATGGAAGAGGTAGAAAGGGAAGGGAATGGTGCCACATTCAAGCTTGTTCATATAAGATTTGAATGATAAGCCAAGGAGGATTCACCACTTGAATAACGATATTAAAGATAAGAATCTATGGTTCAACTCATGAACCAAGAAGAAGAGAACTCTCTCTCTCAACTCAACTCTCAAGTGTGAAAAGTTTGCAAATGAATTCAAAGTTATGAAATGAGTTACATCGCCTATTTATATAGATGAGACCATGAAGCTCATCCTCCTCTATGCCAAGTTGGGCCTCCTACGTCAAGTGTGGGCCTCTCTTGGCCTACTTTGGCCCAATTTATCCTATTCTTGTGTTATGTTGGGCTATTGGCCCAATAGGACCAATTCCTAAGCCTAATACCTAAACTATTCCTAAGTGTTGTTTGCATAAGCACTTTTTATTATAAAAGCTCTACTCTATACATAGGCCCTAATCCGACTTTATTACAAAAGCTCTACTCTATACATAGGTCCTAATCCTACTTTATTATAAAAGACCCTACAACTACGAGGACTTCTTTGTTGGTCTTGGACTATTCTTGCCATGCTTGGGTCCTTGATGTAACACCCCGTTTTTCGTTAAGTGCTTTTATGTGTGCTTGTTTGGTTGTTTAAACCTTGAGTGCTAGCTTTGGTTGAGGGCTAAGTGGGATTTTAAGCTCAAAAATCTCATTTTGGAACATAAGCACGACTGTGCTTATGTCTAGCACACCCGTGCTTGGTCGCACGTCTTGTGATTTGTGGGATCACAAGCACGGTCGTGCTTGTTAGGCAGCCCGACCGTGCTTAAGTGCGGACCGCGTCTCGCAAACGCTAAGTCCAGCACAGCCGTACATATGGTGAGCACGGCCGTGCTTCGTGTGCAGCCTATATATGTTGGTACAGAAACCGAGGGTTACAATTCTGAACCCTATTTTGGCAATAGTAGCCTCCCTAGTACGGCTGCCTTTTGTCCTTTCCCTGTTATCTCTAAACCCATCTCTTCCTTGGAGTTTTGGAGATCGTTTGGGGAGTTTTGTTGATCTGTGCCAATCTATGTAGGTAATGGTCTCTTCCTTTTTGGTTTCCTTTTTTTATGATTTGGGAACTAATTGGTTAATATTTTGGTTTGGCCAAGGCTCAGAGGTTGACTGTGCTGCTTAAGGAAACATGACCGGTTTACCGTTGGGAGTCTTGTGGTGGAATCCTCATCACAGGTATGGGGAGAAGGATAATATATTCATTAGGCAAGGGGGCAGCGTAAGATGAGGGGTTCTCATAGCCCCATTATATGTTGTTGTTAACTGTTATTAATGCCATGTTATGAATATGCCTAATCTGTTGTCAATGCCATGGTCTGTTTGGTTGTATGGGTTAACTTCTATAATTTTTAATTGGTATGCCTCTTTGTTACAGTCGATATATTGTTATGATGTTATATGCCAAACAGTGTATATTGATGAATATTGCTATGTTGAATGCCATTGGTTTATCAATGATGATGTGATGAGAATGTTGTTGGCTGTTGTTATTAATGATATTGATTGGTTGAGTGTCATTATAATGTTGAACTGTTAATAAGACCCTAACTGGTCATTTAGGACTCTTAATTAACATAAGAATTTAGGGATTAATTCCCTAAAGTTTTATAAGACATGAACTGTTAGTAAGAGGTGAGGTTTGATGCCAAACGGTTTAGTTAAGGCCCTAATAATTGATTTTAGAGCGTTTAGCGAGTTCTTGGTTCAAGAACACCATGAATCTGCCCAGAACAGCACGACCAGCTCCAGGAGCACGGCCGTGCTGAACAGGGGCGCTTTAAGCACGGTCGTACAGAACAAAAGTACAACCGTGCATCAAGCACAACCGTGCATAAAAGGAAGCACGACCGTGCCTCACTTAAGTGAAAGCACGCCCGTGTATAGGGTAAGCACGCCCGTGCTCCCCCTCCTGTGCAGAATCCGAGATTAAAGGAATAAAGGGGTGTTTCATCCGAAATGTCCCCAATAATGGTATAACACACCAATCAAATGAAGAAAAGTTAGATAACTTAATTAAAAGATTAATTAAGATAAACAATAATAACAAGTTGGCTAAGTCGGTGCCCGGTGGGTTACCGCACTTTGATATGCTTTGGTGTTTTTTGGCCAAAGTGGCCTCGATGCTTTTCGGTCGAGGTGTTGATAAGCTGGACCTTGGTGCTTTTTGGCCAAGGGGACCTTGACCCAGAAGGGTTTAAGGTGTTGATGTTGACATTGATGTTGGTGATAAGTCTTGGGTGTATTTTGGCCCAAGCAAAGGAGGTGGTTGCCTTGGTTGTTGCTTTGCTCATGCATTATTCATTGAAGTTGTTAGTGGGGGAAGTTCAACATAGGGGAGGTCGTCCTAGAGTACGGCGATCTGGCCAAGTATCGGGTGGTTTACCCAAGGTTTGGTAAACTGTGCGCTCCCGCAGTGGCGTGCCCTCGTTATGGTGCGTTGGCTATCCAAGGGGTTCTCACCCATGGTTTGGTGGACTGCCGGCGTTGGTGCTTTTTGGCCAATGTGGATATGTAACTCTGAAGTTGTCTTCCTGAGATAGTTTGGATCCACATGCATAACGGAGTAGCGGAGTAATATTGCACTGCTGGCATATGTTGATTGAGATAGCCTGTTGATATGATATTATCTATATTGATGTTATATGTTGTGTATTGCTATGCCATACTATGATGTATGTTCATCTTGCTTAACTACTTCCATGCCGATGTGTTTACATGTTTTCTTACTCCCCGTTTCCTTTGTTTTGTTTTGGCATGTATCTCTTCTTGCAGAGGACGGTGAGCAGCCCAGTGGAGGAGTGACTCTGAGGAGCTGCACCTCTAGTTAGGATGCTTAGTTCATAGTTGATAGTTTGTCAGTTGTTTAGTTTTAGTTTGTTTTCCAAGGAATTATTCCTGAACGGTTATATCAGCTCTGTATGTGACATCGGGGTTGGGTTATGTTTCAGTTTATGTTTTGTTTATGTTTTATCTTTTAAAGACTATGTTTCTTTCTGCGTTAAGTATTACAATGTGGTATCTTTCTATCAAGTTTTATTTTAATCAAGTAAATGACCTTTTTCAAGTAAATGTTTTATATTAATATGCGGGGTAGAAGGGTGTCACACTTGATCCTTGAATGCCCTTTATTTGTGGGATCCCTTGAGCTTGTGTGTCCATGATTACATCATCCCTCCTTCTTGAAGGAAATTTGTCCCCAAATTTTATCCTTACATTAAAGAGAAGATTTTAGGTTGATTATTTCATAAAGTTCCTAAAATGAAAAAGTTTTTTGGGAAGGAAACTCCCTTATTATTGTTGTATTTCTCAACCCATCCTCCCGGGTCAAATACCACCCTTTTAAAAACAAGTTTTGCCAACAATCCTTTCCAATATTTTTCATAAGTTGTAATCTCTTGAAGATTTTTTAGTGGGCAAGCAAACGTTATAAGGTTTAAAAATAGTTTTGGGTTGCTCTACCACTAAAACTTTCGTTTCCTCACTTTTAACCTTATCAATATGCACACTTTTAGTACATAAAACATAGCCCAAAAATTGCACTTTGGTGGTGCAAAAGTGTCTATTTCAATATTTTCATAAGGTTTTTCTTCTTTCATGAGTACCAACAAAACACACTTTAAATGTTCAAGATGATTTTCTTGTGTTTTGCTATGTACCAAGATGTTATCATCGTAGATTACTACAAACCTTTGAATTTCTTTAGTTTCTTGAGGAGTGTCTTAAATTTTAACCAAAAGAAACTCAAAGGTAGTAGGTTAAAAAAAAGATGGAAGAGGCTTGTTTCAAAAAATTTTGGGGTAAAGCAAATACAATGGATGGTTTTCCAAAAGTATTTTCTTTACTTCTTTTTATTTTAAAATTATGCATTTTTTGCCATCTTGTTCTTTAACCTTTTGGTTTTCACAAAAGTTTTGCTCACTTGTGCCAATTGCTTTTTCCATATTCTTTTGTGGCACATTCTTTTCTTTTGCATTTATTTCTTTATTTTCTTTTTCTCTCTTGGGTTTCTCTCAAGCTCCCTTTTTTCTGTCATTTTCTTTTAGTCCTCACCAATTTCTTTAGGAGAGAGAGGTACACGAGTAATCTTTTTGTTGTGCTGCACGAAAGTAAATCTATTGGAAAGGCCATCATGTATCACTTTCCTATCAAATTGCCACGGTCTTCGTAGCAACACATGCCCCACCTTCATTGGCACCACATCACACAACACTTCATCTCGATAAGAGCCAATGGCAAAACTTAACAATACTTGCTGGTTCACCAAGATTTCATCCTTTTCACTTAGCCATTGCAACTTGTATGGCCTAGGGTATGGATTGGTTTTGAAACCAAAGCTGGTCACCAATCTTTGACTAGCTATATAACACCCCGGTTTTTACTGTTTTTCAATATTGATAAAGCATATCTGATTATATTATTTTTATTGGAATGATAATTATTTGGACATTAATTTTAATTATTTTATGACGCTTAATCTCTTGAGTAATTTTATTTACTCATTTAAAATTATTTTAATGAGTACGTCAGCACTGACTTATTTTAGTATATGCACGCTTACCAGACAATAATATTATGTTATTGTCATTATTAGTATTTGTTTATAAAATTATTTTAAATAATATAATTGAAATAAATTATTTTTAGATTTTATTATATTTAATTTTAGGTTTTAAAATATATTGGTTTGACATTAATTAAAGATAAATTTTGGATCACTGATTTTCTTAGTTAACCAATTTAATCATTAATCTTTACTCTAATTTGAATTTTTAAAATATATATTTGTCACTCATTATTTTTAGATCAAAGGTTAAAAACAAATATCTTTTTCTAGGTTCAATCTTAACCACTCAATTTCTACCTATTACTAAGTTAAGGAAAAAAACGAAAAAAATTATTCTCTCCCCTCTGTTTCAAGCATACAGCCCCCCCCCCCCCCCCCACCAGCTGAGACACCCTGATGTTCCATTAAAGAAAAACCTAAATTATCTAATACTTAATCATAATATTAGCGTTGGACATATATATATATATATATATATAGAAAATCATATATATTAAAAACTTAAAAGTAAGAATAAAATTAAACACCACGTCACACACATATAAATATAGATACAAACATACTGTACTGATAAACTAAAGAGGGTACTCCAGTAGGGTCCCAAAAGATACATACTGATACAAAATGATATAAGCAACGGAAACTAAAACGTCACAAAAGACGCACTAGCTATAGACTCTAAACTCAACGGCTAGAGGTCACTGCTCGTCCTCCAGCATCTGGCTCATAAGGAGTCCCATCAAGCTCCTCTGTAGCTGGCTCATCCGCAAGGTCTTCTCAAAACGAGCATATCAAAGAAACATACATATAAAAGAAATAGGGGATAAGAAACTATCTATCATCATATATGGAGAATGGTACGTAACATATAAACAATAAAGGCACATAGACATGCATCACAGATAAATATATATAAGAAATATATACAATCATCCTCGAGATATATTATCATCCTCTACCCTTCGCACTCATGCAACTTATGCTGACGTGGCCACCACCAATCCTGTCACACATCCCTTGCCCACTGAAAGATGTTAGTCAGTCGTCCAAGCGACGCGTCCCCAAACACCGGTGCACACTCTCATCCGCGGTGAGAATGCTCATGCAAAGCAATGACACTATAGCTGCACATCTCGCTCCGGTGCACACCCTGGTTCTCTCTCGAGGGTGCTCATGCATAGTAATGACACTATAGCTGCACAGCCTAAATCTAAGTTGAGACGGTCCCACGAGGACTTCTGACCTCGTGTGTTCCAAACACACAGATTTGATCAACAACATGCATCTATATGGATCTCGCCGACATATACCAAGTCATATCCTAGTGCCTTAACCTCTCATCACTATCTCATAGCATATCTCAAAGAATATCACCTCATCAGTCTCATCATAATAAAATATTAATTAATCAGGTTAGGCACGTCTAAAATCATATATCATACACTCCCCAACATGCATCACTTAAAATATCAAATATCACTGCCTAGAAAACAACTAAGCATGTTATGGCAAATATAACATATTATCAGCCAGTACATGTTATCAACCATAAGTATATTATAATAATGATAATAAAATAGTAAAATAAACATAATTAATAACATATCAATCCAAACAGCACACAGCAAGCAGCTCAAAACAGTAAAATCAGACAACCTCAGATATCATAAAAATTAACCTAAATGCGATAAATCTACAATCTCAATATCATCATTGGTACGACTAAGTGATCCCCAATGTGATATTGATATTGTCAATTATTCGCTCACTAGTAGGGTTTAGGTCGCCCTACGCCAATATTGAATAAAATGTTACTTAGCCATTTTCCGACGTTAGATGGCTTCTTTCCCCCACCTGAGATGTCGTAGGCTAGCTTTAGAGTAACGAAACGGACCCACTCCAATCTCCTCAAATCTGCCTCGTGAGGTTCTCCTACTTCCGGGGCTCCAAAAATTCACCTGAACACATATTCACGAAGTACACGTTACGTGTAGCTCAAATCTGAAGGCGGAATTGAAAACAAATAAACGGATTGAGAGATAACTTCAATACTATCATGGATAGCATTTCGGCATAAAAACATAGACTTACCTTAGCCTAACCAAGAAAAGAAAGGTAAGATGGTGAAGTAGAAGTCGCGAGGATCACAACGGTATAATCGGTTTTTCAATAGGACGAACGGATTGATCCGAATCAGCTCTGGAATTTTCTCTCTCTCTCTCTCTCTCTCTCTCCTCTCCCTCTCACTCTAAAAACTGGGTTTTCTGCACTTTCTGGCTGCTTCCACGAAATTCTTTCATTTAACCTCTTCTTTATTTTTTGTTTTTTTTCCTGGCGCCCAGGGCTCAACCCCCGGGATCCAGCGCTCAGCGCTGGTGAGGCAAACCGCCTCCCTCGCCCAATCGCGACGTGACATGTGGCACTCTGGCCAGTGCTTAGCGCCAGGAATACAGCGCTCAGTGCTAGTTGCTGTCCAACACTACTGGTTCGCACGTTTTATCGCATTTTGAGCTCGTTTGAAGTCCGTTTGATCTGAAATTTGAAACATAGACTCTTTTATACCTAAGGAATAAGGCCAAGCCCTCAAAAATACCTAATCTCTTCCACAAAAATAAATTTCCTGTTGTGTATTCTTATGCATTCTAAACTGTATAACAGAAATTCTAGAACACGTTCTCATTCAATTCAACGCCGGTTAACTTTGTACTTTCCATGCAAGGTTCCCAACACCTAAACATGCATATTAAACCTTTAATCAAAGACTTAAACATAGTTATCCAACATATAAATAATGCCTTAAAACACGGATGTTACACCAGCCCCCACACACACACACACGCTTTTCTTTCTTTCTTTTTTCTCTCCCTTCTTCTACAAGTTTAAACTCACCCTTCTCCTTCCTCACTCCATCTTCTTCCTCCTTCCGCCCACAACTTGTCACCTCCCAACAGCCACCGCATGGACATCGCTCGTCGTCCGGTCGCACCTAGTAGCTGAGGAGATGACGTGCCTTCTGCTCCGTTCCGCTCCTCCCATTAGCATTGCACCTCAGCATCTCCGCCGTGTCGCTGTCGCGGTGCGCCGCCACAGCTGCCGTTCAGGCTCAGTCCTGCCACCGCGCCAAGGAGGGAGAAGACGAACTGAACCAGAGTGTGGATCCGGTGAGCTCGCTCTGGGTCATCATTTTAGTCAAGAAACGAAGCTCCGCTGTCCTCAGCCACTGCCGCAGCGCCGATCGGACCACCTCCAGCCACCATGTCCTCTCTTCTTCTTCCTTGGGTAAGTATTTCCCCCTAATCTCTTCTAGTTTCAAAAAGCCCCAAATCAGTTTGCAAACCCTAACCCTAATATTTTAATTTCAGTTTCAAATTGTGAAATTAACAATATTTTTATGCAATTGGGACTGTGAATTAGTGTTTCCTTAAACCAATTTCATTATTCTTTAGTTAGAATGAGTTTTCCCCAAATTGAGTTATGCACCCTAAAGTCCCAATTTGATTTTATTTGAAATTGGCTATGTTTTTGTTAAATTAACTATATATCTATGTAATTGTGACTGTCAATTTATGTTCTGACAAGCAAATTTCGCAATTCTATACTCAAATCAATTTTCCCCAATTTTTGGTGATTAACACTATTTTCCCAAATCTGATTTTTATTGAAGTTGGTTCTATTTTGTGAAATTAAGTGCTTAAATCAACTTAGAGTAAATGTTTGATGATGAATGATTAATTGTTATATTTGTCTGATTGTTGAAAATGTTTTGACTCCCTCTCCGGGATGTTGTCGTGGTTGTGGTTGTTTGGGGGAAACATGTTTTATATTTTTCGGGAGTTGACAGGAGTTGTTTAGAGGAAACTGGAACGTCGAGTTGGAGTTTAATCTTGAGCAGCTTCGTGGTGAAGGAAGCTAACTGTTGAATGCGTCAAGGAGAGGACCTTTTCTGGTCTGCAAAGGTGAAGGGAGTTTACTTGAGGAGATTTTGCTAGTCATGTACCTTGTTTGTATGACTTGATATATGTTTGATTGAAAATATGTTGTGATGTTATTTGAATTGTTGAGAATCAACTTTTTTTTTTTTTTGACAAAAGAAGAATTTAATTGGTAGTTATAAATGAAGAAAAGTTGGTGATGGGAGCTCTGCTAGGGTTTGCATGAAAATCTAGGTTTTCTTGTTGTTGCACTTCCATGGCAATCATCTCAGATTGTCCATGGCACTTTCTCTTCCCAGATTCAATCACTCTTGTTGATCCCCTCCCTAAGCCCTCTCCCCAACCGGTTTCCTCTGCTCAACCGGCTTCTGAAACCCCTATGCAGGCGTCTTCTTCCTCTTCCGTGGAGCACAAGAAAACATTCGTACAGGCTTTGCAAAACTCATGTGATATTCCCCTAAGCCAACTGCCTCGTCCACGTCTAAGAGGGGATGATTTATTGATAAAGATCACTGAAGAAGAGTATCTTGCAAGCATAGAGGATTGCAAGAATGTTTTACACGGCCGCATCACTTTGTCTAAGGATGTAGTACTTGTTGATTTAGGGAAAAAATAAGGATGCAACCAAATCTAAGGATCGTAATCAGTTGATTAGTCAAATTGATAAAGCTAAGGGCAAAGAAAGCTCGAGGGATGTAGTGCTTGTTGATTTAGGGAAAAAATAAGGAAGCTATTGTCCTTAACAAACTAGATAAAGGCAAAGAGGTGATTGTTGAGGAAGAACCTGTTAAGGAATGTGGCCACAATTTATTTCTGCCTCAGAATGTTCCTTATGTTGATGAAGAAATCTCCAAGTCAGATAGATTGATTTATGCTGTTCAAAACCAGCTGACTAATAACCAAGTCAGTTTATCAAAATCTCATAATAATCCTTTGAGAGAGCCTAACCATGAGGAAGGAAATTCCATGGCAGCTAAAGCAAATAAGGAAACTGATCTCAATACTGAGGAAGCATTGTATAATGTGTTTTCTAATCTGAACTCTCCCTCCAACCAAATTGTCCAAGACTCAATGGCCTCTTCTGACTCTATTCAGAATTCTAGGAATGCCTATTCTGATATGTCTCGGGTTCAGGAGACTGATATTGACACTGATGCTCAGTCTATCTCAAATTCCATGCAAGGTAATGTAAACACTCCTGTTTTTAATAGCAATCCTGTTGTTATTAAAGACATGACTATTGTTGGTAAATTGTAGAGTACTTAAGTGGAAGAGGAAGAGGATGAAATTAATGCCTCTTCCCCTGATCAACACATTGCTCTAATCAGGTATTTGAATGATAATCCTAAGGATAATTCGAAGCAGGATGTAGGCTTTACTGTTGTTCTTTCAAAGTCTCAAAAGCAAAAAGAGAAAAAGAAGAGAATTCAAGTTCAGAAAGCTCAGGCTCAGAATACCCGATTTAAGGGTGGTCCTAAAAATGTTGCTTAATGCTTATCCTTTATTGAAATGTTAGAGGAATTGCTAACCTTGAAAAAAGGTTAGTATTGAAGAAGCTATGCTCTTTGTATAAACCAGATATGGTTTTCATTGCAGAACCATGGATTTCTCAAGACCAACTTCCTGCTAATTTTTTGAAGGATTTGAATTTAAAGATCTTTGCTATCAATGATAGGGCCAATAACATGCCTAACTTATGGTGTCTCTGCTCCAATTTGTTTTCTCCTTTAATAATCTCTAACCAGATCAACAAGTAACTTGATCAGTGGATGTTGAAGGAAAACAAATGCTAATTTCTGCTGTTTATGCTTCTACAAGTTATATAAAAAGAAGACAGCTTTGGTCTGAGTTTATTTTTTTTATAGCAGGCTCACAATGTCCCTTGGTGTTATGTAGGTGACTTTAATTGTGTGTTGGGCTCTCATGAGCATAGAGGTAAAGGCTTGCCCTCCAAGCTATCCTGTGAGGATTTTATATCCTGGACTGATTCTTATAACCTTATTCACATTGAAACTAGAGGCTCTGCCTTCACCTGGTCAAATGGTCAGATTGGGAGTAATTTTACTGAAAGAAGATTGGATAAATCCTTTTGCAACAATGCTTTCACTGATCTTTGGAGCAGTGTTTATTGCTACACTCTTCCTAGAGCCAAATCGGATCACTTCCATTTACTTTTATCATTGAAAAAAGAGGAAAGACAGCATGGTTCAATGTTCAAATTTCATAAAATGTGGTCAAGCCACCCTGACTGCAAGAAGTTGGTTGCTGATTCTTGGAGAGATCCTATAGTTGGTTGCCCTATGTTTATTCTTTCTCAAAAATTGAAGAACTTGAAGTTGAAATTAAAGGAACTTTTGGAGATGTTCACAAAAATGTCAGAGAGGCTATGTCTAACCTAGATCACATTCAGCTTCAAATTAGTAATGATGGTGGTTCGGATGAGATTTTGGATAAAGAAAAAGATCTCAGAAACTACTGCAGATTGCCCTTCGCTATGAAGAACAATTTTGGCAGGAAAAATATAAAATTAAATGGCATCTGGAGGGAGACAGAAACACATCCTTTTTCCATCAAATGGCAAAGATAAAAGGTGTTACCAAGCAGATTTCAATGCTGCAGCATGGTGATTTGATCCTAAACAACCCTGCTGAGAATGAGAGAGAGTCACATTCTGAGTTTTTATCAAACTCTGTTTGTAAGTGGGAATAGCTGTGAAACTAATGATCTCATAAACAAAGTCATCCCCTCAATGGTCATTGATCATGATAATGCCTATTTAACCAATTTGCCATCATTGAAGGAGGTTAAGAATGTTGTTTTTTCTATGAATGCTAGTGGTGCCCCAGGTCCTGATGGTTTTGGTGGTCATTTCTATCAAACTTATTGGGATGTGATTGGTCAAGATGTTCACAAGGCTGTGCTTCAATTTTTTAAGCAAGGCTGGATACTTCCTAATTTCAATTCCAGCATCATTGCTCTTATTCCAAAAGTCTCCAATGCTGTGAAAATTGAGCAATATAGGCCAATTGCTTTGGCTAACTACAAGTTCAAGATCATCACAAAGATATTGGCTGATAGATTGGCAAACATAGCACCCAAAATTATAACTAAAAACCAAAGAGGTTTCATTAAAGGGAGGCAAATTCCAGACTGTATTGGAGTTGCTTCCGAATGCATAAACCTCCTAGATAAAAGGTCTTTTGGTGGTCAGTTAGCCTTAAAAATTGACATCAAAAAAGCCTTTGATACTCTAGATTGGAATTTTCTCTTAAAAGTTCTCCAATCCTTTGGTTTCAATAGACAGTTTTGCTCTTGGATTGAAACTATTTTGCTTTCAGTAAAGCTGTCAATTTCAGTTAATGGCAATGCCATAGGTTTCTTCAACTGTATGAGGGGAGTTAGACAAGGGAATCCCCTCTCCCCACTCCTTTGTTGCCTAGCTGAGGAAGTGTTAAGTAGAGGCATCAACAAGCTGGTTGAAGAAGGAAAATTGTAACTGATGTCTAGTCCAAGACACTTCAAGCTGCCTAGCCACATCCTATATGCAGATGACATTTTAGTTTTCTGCAGAGCTTCCAAATCATCTTTAAGAAACTTGTTGTCCTTGTTTAAAGAGTATGAGCAGATATCAGGTCAAGTTATCAGTGCAGAGAAATCCACATTCTATTCTGGTTGCATTTCAATAGCCAAAAGGATGGCTCTAACAAACATACTTGGTTTTCATCAAGGCACTCTTCCTTTTACTTATCTGGGAGTTCCTCTATTTAAGGGTAAACCTAGAAGAATGCATCTCCTCCCTATTGCAGACAGAATAAAGAGTAAACTTGCTTCTTGTAACACCCCGACTTTTACTGTTCTTTAATATCGGTAAATATATACATATATTTTTTTATATTTTATCCGAGACCTAAAAAATGATTTTGAATAAAAAAAAATCATATTTATACTCTATTTTATCGTAGAAAGTTATGGTGAAATTTTAGGTTTAAAATTTAGACGAAACCCGGTCTGCATTTTAACTGACAGTAAGATTTTACTGATCAGAAAACCTAGTTTTGACCTGAGAACGAAACCATTTATATTTTTATTTTATTTCCAACCATAGTGGTTATTTTGAAAATTTTCAAAATAAATAGGTTATTATACGATAATCGGGCAAGTACTCGACGGAATCGAGAACGGAGGTGCAGAGACAAAACCCGACGCCGGGTGGATGAGCACAATGAGTCATCTATGATGACTCATGGTGGTGAGTCATAGGGGTGACTCACCTAGCATTTATGAGGCATAATGATGACACCAAAATATCATGATATTTATTCTAGTAAAAAGACCAAAATGCCCTTTATTTTCAAGTGAAATTCCAAGAGTGTCCCTAAGTGAATTTTGACCAAAATACCCTCTAAAACAATTCAATTTCGTGCAGCCCCTCCATTAAATCAAACTCATTTCATTTTGCTTTCGTTTCATCATTTTTCCTCTCAAAAACTAAAATCGGGTAAAAGACGGAGCCGAATACGGGATTTCCGAGAACCGCTAAGGGATTGGATCGATGAGTCATGGATGACTCATAATATGTGGCCCAAAATCATCCACACCTCCCTTTATTCTCCACCAAGTATTTTAACCAAACCATGATTACAAATTAACTTTAGTTAGGTTATTATAACCATAGTTAAGTTATTATATTATTTTCTAAACTTTACCTAAGTCAATTAACCTAACCATTGTTCATTTAACATTAAACAACTCACTCCCTCACTCAATTTCGTGGCTGCCACACCACTCACACACTTAGACATTTCATTCTCTTCCTAAGTCATCTTCTTCACCAAAAACACCAAGAACATCATAGTGTTCTTGCTTAGCTCATCATAGTTCTTCATTTTCTTCTCAAGTTCCTCAACAAACTTCTTCATTATAAGGTGAGGAATCTCTTCCAAGTCTTTTTAGCTTCATTAATCATCCATCAATCTCCATTTTCATCAACTATTTCACAAACTCCTATTTCTAGATGTAGAACTTCAAATAATTCTAGAAAATTATAGAAAAATCCGAAAAATGTGAGATCAATTTCTATGATCTCCATATGACTTCTATTTTCATCATCCAAGAGCTTGAAAAATTTATAGATCCCTATCTATTTCTTATTGACTTGACCGAACCTATGATTAATGGGTTTAGTAGGATTTTCTTCAATCTTTAACTTGTTTTCTTGTTGATTGATCATGGCTAGGTTTTGGTGGACAAAACCGTGGCTTGCCTTGCTTGGTTTAGTTTGTGTTTGTTTGATCTTCAAGTGATCTACTAGAGGTAAGGGGGGAGATTACTACTATACTACCTTAATGTAGATATGTATCTGGTTTAAAGTATTTGTATGTTGTCTTGTAAATCCTAAGTGTTAGGATTATATATTATTGTTTATGGTTGTGTGATCCTCTTGGAGGATTTGATTTGATTCTTGGTTGTGGTATGATATGTCATATGATTGTTTTGGTTCCAATGACCTTAAGTTGAAACCATGATTGTTGTATGATTGATTTGATAAATTAAATGCTTAACATGATTATTTAAGGCCATTCGGCCATGGCTATTTTAATGGGTTCTATGATGTGTTAAATTGTTTGAATAATTTTTATGAGGATTGAATGAACATATAAGAATATAGAAATTGGTTTGGATTGATTTGGATGTGTATATTGAAATATATGATTTTATGAGTCCATAAGGACTAAAATGCAATTTCTGAGAATATCAGTGGCTGCACTGAAATTCATGTTCTTGTGTGTTAAGATTGTAGTTCTTGATGAGACAAAACCATAGAAATTGGATTGGTGTTAATTGGATTAATACATAAAAAGTTATAAGCTTTTTTGTAAACAAGGACCTTTTTGCAATTATAGTAAAATATTTGAGGGCAGAAATGTAATTTCTGGAAATTTTAGGGCAACAGAAAAATATTTCTAAAGAAGTTGGTTTGGTGTGATTTGAAGTTATAAATAAAAAGTTATAAGGTTTTAAGTGAATAAGGACATTTTTGTACTTAATGAAAGTTGAGGGTCTAAACTGCAATTTTCGAAATCTAAAGTAAATGCACAGTTAGAAACTGTTTTTCATACCTATTAAACTGTTCTAAAACTTCAAAATTAGTTTTGGACTATTATAGTGTAAAATCGTTGAAAAATGATTTACGCGATTTACAAACTTAACGACGTTCGGTCAAATTTTTAGGAATTTTGTATACATGAAAAGGAAAACTGTAAAACAAGTGTTTCAACATCTTAGTATGAGTATTATAACCTAGGTGAGTAATATATTTGAGATGAAGAACCATATTTTCAAAAGTATGGCTTTTGGGACTAAAACCAATAAAAAGCAGTGAAACCGTCGTCAAACGTTTTTAAAGATTTTTGAGAAAATAATGATGTAGAGTTTGAAATTAGTATTATAATACTTTAACATAAGTATGGTAACTTAGGAAAGTGAAGGGTTTGAGAAAAATAATTATATTTGTAAAAATATGGAATTGAAGTTGAAATACAGTAAAAAGCGGTAAAACGGTATTTTAAGAATTTCGATGTTTTTCAGGAATCTGTTTTGAGGAATTTAGTACTTATGTACTTTGATGGAATCTAATTTTAAAATAGTTTGGCTTTAACCAAAGGTATTAGTTTTAAGACAAAAAGAATTTTAGTCTTCAAAGACTAGTATTTACATTAAAGAGCAAAACCTAAGTCATTCAGACTTAGTGAAAATATGAACTTAATGATTTATGACTTATGGTGAAGCAAGACCTTATGTCAGGATAATTCATTATCCATATTCCATAAAATTTAATGGACTTAGAATGATTTGTTTTCTTGGAAGCCAAAGAAAAAGGCTCAATTAGAAAAGTAAAGAGAAATAAATAATTGGACTTGTGTTTCAATCTCATAATGCGTTAGGACTTCTAATCAAGTGTTTTAAGATATCTCTACAAAAAGATGAAAGGTTACTTGAGAACTTCCGCTCGATGTGAGAACATCTAGCATCTGAGAAAGCACGTTGAAAGAATCCCGATGGAATCCAGATGTCATCCGATGGATAGACAAGAAGAACGCATTTTCCGGCAATTTTGCCTAAACACATAGTGAAACTATGTTCTGTAAGGCCGTTGTGCCTAGGAGAATAGCTAACACTTTAATACGGGTGCGAATTCCGTAGTGGCGAATCCTGCTTATCAATAGGGGGTGTCGGGGTATGAAATACTCACATAGGCCCAGTTTGTAGCTCCTCTGTGGCGTGGTGATCTTGCAATGCACCGACATACTCGACTAGACACTACGAGTTTTCTGGTAGTGTAGGATGTTCCCGAAAAAGCCTATGACGTGCACGCCCTCTTCTATTGACGCATTCTTTATTACCCAAGGCTGGTAGACTCCGGAACAATCCTCCGAACCACTCTCTCCGACTGTTCGTAAAACCATGGTATAGGAATTCGGAGGTCATTCCTCAAGTCTTAGATGTCTTTTATCTAGGAAAACGCGGTGCTGTGGTCATGTTTCTGTGAAACATTATTGTTTTGTTATGAGTGTAGATATGATTGATAATTCTTAATTGTACGTACCTGAGAGTCGTACCACTGCGAATGGAAATCTCACCTCCATATTTTTATATTGCCTATGTCGGCTGGCTCTATGCCTTTTGTATTCTTTTGAGAAGATTGAGATGTCAAGATGTCGCTTGGCTGACGCATCGTAGATATTGAGGTTCGAGCTTGCGGATGCTATGGTGGAATTGCTAGTGGACATCTTCCAGCTTTCAAATAGTCCAAGACGATAGCGTTTGTTTTCTGTCATGCCTTCCTTTGTTTTTTCTTGAGATGGGCATGAACATTCATAGTTCGTAGACTATGTTTTCCTCTTGGAAGGAAAAAAAAAGGGCTTAGTTCGAGCGCTACTTTTGTAGTGACTCCAGTAGTGTCTTTTTTGACGACGTCGGTAGTGGACTCAAATAGAGTTTCCACTAGACCTCGTCAGTTGAGTTGTCCTTCTCACGGTGTGCGAGAAAGGACTGTCTTTTCTATTTTAGATTGGCCAGCTGGGTATGTTTGGGAGTTAATGTAACTATCTATGGAGTTGCGACTCCAAGTATTTTATATTTTAGGAGCTATGTCTCCACATCTTTTTGTTGAGTCAGTACATTCTATGACTTCTGTTTATGAGTCGGGTTGGGCATTATATAAATAATTTGCAAATGTATGACCCTAAATGTGATAATGGAATGTTTTATTATCCATTCATTTAAAACAAAGTATTTATATTTACGACTTGCGAAAAAAAAAAAATTTACCCCATTCTTTTATAGAAAATTTTAATTAACCTACTTTTCGGCCTTAAAATGTCACTTACGATGTAGCGCCCGAGAAGGGTGTTACATTATTGGTATCAGAGCTGGCCGAGTCTTTTGGGCTTTGGGGTTTAGGTCTATTATCGCCTTTGTTGTGTTTTCTCTGATTGTGTCTTAAGTGTTTTGTGTTTTTGGTTCAATGAAGAACCAATGTTTGGAAGGATAATGACTTTAGTCTATCCTTGGCTTAGTTTATGTTTTTCATGACGTTGTTCCAAAAGGATACAACATTGTTTATTGATCTTTTCATTATTGTTCCTAAGGAGGAATAATATTGAATAGATTATGATGTATTGTTTTCTTCCTAGCTCTGACTACCGTGCTTTTATAGAAAATCATGGTTAGTTCGGGAACGAGTAGATATGATTCTGTAATTAAGGATCCCGAAGATATGGTTGTAGCTGTACAAGTCTTGAGAGAACTACCATCAACTATGGCACGTCATAACGATGAAATTGCTAAGAGGCGAGGACTAGTTGAGTCCTGTTGTAGTAATCCACCTTAATTTGATGGTGAGCTTAATTCGGAGAAAGCTGAGTTTTGGATTACAGAAATAGAAAGGAATTTGCAAACTATGGAGTACCCTGATCATTGGAATGTAGCTTGTGCAACATTTCTGTTGATAGGAGATGCTGGATTTTGGTGGAGAGAAACTTCTCAGCTGTTATTGGCAAGACAAGAAGCGATCACTTGGAATGCGTTTCGAAGCAAATTTCCGGAGAAGTATGCTTCCACTGAAGTGAGTCGTGCAGAGGAGATTGAGTTCTTGCAGCACGGACAAGAGGACATGACTATCAGTGAGTATGCCGCTGAGTTGGAAGAGTTGATTAAGTTCAAGGAGTTCTATTTAAAGAATTACGAGGAAGTGCAAAAGTATAAGAAATTAGAGGAAAATCTGAAGGTTGAAATGAGGAAGACAATCTTGTCATTGAAACTACTGCAGTTTCCGAACTTGATGGATAAGTGTCGAGTTCCTCGAGATCTAGAAGTGAGTAAAGGCAGAAAGAGAAGCTTTGGATCTTTTCAAGAGAAACAGTATACAAGGCCAATGTGGACATCACCAAAAGGGAAGTGGATTAGTGGTAGCAGTAAAGGTTATGGATCGTCTAGGAAGTCCCTACCGAAATGCATGAAGTGTGGCATGAGTCATGCTACAAGAGACTGCAAGATTAAGGGCATCATTTGTTTTAAGTGTGGACAGCCGGGACATGTTGCTAGAGTATGCGGAAAACCTAAGGATGTACCTTATGGAGACAACATGTGAGCCGAGAGATCACGAACAAGGATTCAATGAAAGAACATTGTGCAAGAGGAGGTAGTTCACCAAGATTTAAAGTTTGAATACGTTGATAATTGTTAACGGGTAGAATCTTCACAACAAGTAGGACTGAAATATCTTTAAGTGAAGTGTCATAGAAAGTAGACTTTTGACTGTACTGTTAATTCAGTAGAGAATCATTCTTGATTTTCTATGAATGTATAAAATACTGTGTATTTATGTACTACCTATGTTTGTTGCCAACATGTTCTGAGTTGGTTGAGTTTTATCGTCGCATCTTTTGTTGTCTAAGTTTTATGCAGAACAATCAGAATTGCATTCCTATATTATTCCTTAATGCAATTACCTTTATAGTTTCTTGGTAACTCATCCTGGTTGGGAAATCTGCTCGGATATTTCCTTGTTGCTGAGAATTGAGTTTTGTAAACTTGACCAGTTGCTTTTTCCGCAAATGAGTACAATTTCAAATAGAACGATCTTTTGCGGATCATATCTTGTAACCCTTGTGGGTGAAACGTTATAAATTTTATGGCAGCTGAAATTTTGACAATTCACGGCAATATTTTTATGCCAAATGAATTAGAGTTACCTCGAGTGAGGGAATTCACAAAAATTTATTGTTGCCTTCTTAAAGACCAAGATAAGTTTTGATTTAAAATCTAGACTCTTGGAAATTAAGAAAATTATCATCTTCAAAATTTTTTCTTTTGAAGGAAATTCTTGTTGAGGAAGGAACTTTATTAGGGTTACGTTTGTAAATATGTGGTTGTACAACGTATTTTTACATTCAGGAACCTATTAAAGAGACTTTTTGCATAAAGAATATTCTCTGTTTTTCTATTCATTCTACTTTATTTCTTCTTGAAAGAGTAAAGTCAAGAGATTATTTTCCCTTCTTGAAAATTATTTGTTCAAATTCTAAGTTCCTATTTACCATCGGTGTGTTAGAATCGCCACCGTAAATAGGAGTCAAAGTTTTGAATCATTCAAATTTCCAAATCTATCAGAAACTAGTGTATTTCATTCTATTGACATTCAAAGTATTTGAGTGTGCTTCGAGTCTTGAGAGTTTCACAAAGGGATTTACCTGACTTGTTTTATCAGGTAGTTTAGTGAATATAGTATAAGTCAGAGCGACAGTCTAATCTATGAAATACTTCACGTCATATTCCGAGAAACGTGAATGTTACACAACCGGAACATGTGATAGAGGGTTGATATCCGTGTTCGTTTTCCTTAGACGAGTTAATTTTGGGGACGAATGTTTTTTTAGAGGGGTAGTATTGTAACACCCCGACTTTTACTGTTCTTTAATATCGGTAATATATACATATATTTGTTTATATTTTATCCGAGACCTAGAAAATGATTTTGAATAAAACAAAATCATATTTATACTCTATTTTATTGTAGAAATTTATGGTGAAATTTTAGGTTTAAAATTCAGACGAAACCCGGTCTGCGTTTTAACTGACAGTAAGATTTTACTGATCAGAAAATCTAGTTTTGACCCGAGAACGAAACCATTTATATTTTTATTTTATTTCCAACCATAGTGGTTATTTTGAAAATTTTCAAAATAAATAGGTTATTATACGATAATCGGGCAAGTACTCGACGATCAGAATCGACGGAATCGAGAACGGAGGTGCAGAGACAAAATCCGACGCCGGGTGGATGAGCACAATGAGTCATCTATGATGACTCATGGTGGTGAGTCATAGGGGTGACTCACCTAGCATTTATGAGGCATAATGATGACACCAAAATATCATGATATTTATTCTAGTAAAAAGACCAAAATGCCCTTGATTTTCAAATGAAATTCCAAGAGTGTCCCTAAGTGAATTTTGACCAAAATACCCTCTAAAATGATTCAATTTCGTGCAGCCCCTCCATTAAATCAAACTCATTTCATTTTGCTTTCAATTCATCATTTTTCCTCTCAAAAACCAAAATCGGGTAAAAGACGGAGCTGAATACGGGATTTCCGAGAACCGCTAAGGGATTGGATCGATGAGTCATGGATGACTCATAATATGTGGCCCAAAATCATCCACACCTCCCTTTAATCTCCACCAAGTATTTTAACCAAACCATGATTACAAATTAACTTTAGTGAGGTTATTATAACCATAGTTAAGTTATTATATTATTTTCTAAACTTTACCTATGTCAATTAACCTAACCGTGGTTCATTTAACATTAAACAACTCACTCCCTCACTCGATTTTGTGGCTGCCACACCACTCACACACTTAGACATTTCATTCTCTTCCTAAGTCATCTTCTTCACCAAAAACACCAAGAACATCATAGTGTTCTTGCTTCGTTCATCATAGTTCTTCATTTTCTTCTCAAGTTCCTCAACAAACTTCTTCATTCTAAGGTGAGGAATCTCTTCCTAGTCATTTTAGCTTCATTAATCATCCATCAAACTCCATTTTCATCAACTATTTCACAAACTCCTATTTCTAGATGTAGAACTTCAAATAATTCTAGAAAATTGTAGAAAAATCCGAAAAATGTGAGATCAATTTCTATGATCTCCATATGACTTCTATTTTCATTATCCAAGATCTTGAAAAATTTATAGATCCCTATCTATTTCTTATTGACTTGACCGAACCTATGATCAATGGGTTAAGTAGGATTTTCTTCAATCTTTAACTTGTTTTCTTGTTGATTGATCATGGCTAGGTTTTGGTGGACAAAACCGTGGCCTACCTTGCTTGGTTTAGCTTGTGTTTGTTTGATCTTCAAGTGATCTACTAGAGGTAAGGGGGGAGATTACTACTATCCTACCTTAATGTAGATATGTATCTGGTTTAAAGTATTTGTATATTGTCTTGTAAATCCTAAGTGTTAGGATTATATATTATTGTTTATGGTTGTGTGATTCTCTTGGAGGATTTGATTTGATTCTTGGTTGTGGTATGATATGTCATATGATTGTTTTGGTTCCAATGACCTTAAGTTGAAACCATGATTGTTGTATGATTGATTTGTTAAAATAAATGCTTAACATGATTATTTAAGGCCATTCGGCCATGGCTGTTTTAATGGGTTCTATGATGTGTTAAATTGTTTGAATAATTTTTATGAGGATTGAATGAACATATAAGAATAAAGAAATTGGTTTGGATTGATTTGGATGTGTATATTGAAATATATGATTTTATGAGTCCTTAGGGACTAAAATGCAATTTCTGAGAATTTCAGTGGCTGCACTGAAATTCATGTTCTTGTGTGTTAAGATTGTAGTTCTTGATGAGACAAAACCATAGAAATTGGATTGGTGTTAATTGGATTAATACATAAAAAGTTATAAGCTTTTTTGTAAACAAGGACCTTTTTGCAATTATTGTAAAATATTTGAGGGCAGAAATGTAATTTCTGGAAATTTGAGGGCAACTTAAAAATATTTCTAAAGAAGTTGGTTTGGTGTGATTTGAAGTTATAAATAAAAAGTTATAAGGTTTTAAGTGAATAAGGACATTTTTGTACTTAATGAAAGTTGAGGGACTAAACTGCAATTTTCGAAAACTAAATTAATTGCACAGTTAGAAACTGTTTTTCATACCTATTAAACTGATCTAAAACTTCAAAATGAGTTTTGGACTATTAGAGTGTAAAATCATTGAAAAAAGATTTACGCGATTTACAAACTTAACGACGTTCGGTCAAATTGTTAGGAATTTTGTATACATGAAAAGGAAAACTATAAACAGTGTTTCAACATCTTAGTATGAGTATTAATACCTAGGTGAGTAATATATTTGAGATGAAGAACCATATTTTCAAAAGTATGGCTTTTGGGACTAAAACCAATAAAAAGCGGTGAAACCGTCGTCAAACGTTTTTAAAGATTTTTGAGAAAATAATGATGTAGAGTTTGAAATTAGTATTATAATACTTTAACATAAGTATGGTAACTTAGGAAAGTGAAGGGTTTGAGAAAAATAATTATATTTGTAAAAATATGGAATTGAAGTTGAAATACAGTAAAAAGCGGTAAAACGGTATTTTAAGAATTTCGATGTTTTTCAGGAATCTGTTTTGAGGAATTTAGTACTTATGTACTTTGATGGAATCTGATTTTAAAATAGTTTGGTTTTAAGCAAAGGTATTAGTTTTAAGACAAAAAGAATTTTAGTCTTCAAAGACTAGTATTTACATTAAAGAGCAAAACCTAAGTCATTCAGACTTAGTGAAAATATGAACTTAATGATTTATGACTTATGGTGAAGCAAGACCTTATGTCAGGATAATTCATTATCCATATTCCATAAAATTTAATGGACTTAGAATGATTTGTTTTCTTGGAAGCCAAAGAAAAAAGCTCAATTAGAAAAGTACAGAGAAATAAATAATTGGACTTGTGTTCCAATCTCATAATGCGTTAGGACTTCTAATCAAGTGTTTTAAGATATCTCTACACAAAGATGAAAAGTTACTTGAGAACTTCCGCTCGATATGAGAACATCTAGTATCTGAGAAAGCACGTTGAAAGAATTCCGATGGAATCCAGATGTCATCCGATGGATAGACAAGAAGAACGCATTTTCTGGCAATTTTGCCTAAACACATAGTGAAACTATGTTCTGTAAGGCCGTTGTGCCTAGGAGAAGAGCTAACACTTTAATGCGGGTACGAATTCCATAGTGGCGAATCCTGCTTATTCATAGGGGGTTCGGGGTATGAAATACTCACATAGGCCCAGTTGGTAGCTCCTCTGTGGCGTGGTGATCTTACAATGCACCGGCATACTCGACTAGACACTACATGTTTTCTGGTAGTGTAGGATGTTCCCGAAAAAGCCTATGACGTGCACGCCCTCTTCTATTGACGCATTCTTTATTACCCAAGGCTGGTAGACTCCGGAACAATCCTCCGAACCACTCTCTCCGACTGTTCGTAAAACCATGGTATAGGAATTCGGAGGTCATTCCTCAAGTCTTAGATGTCTTTTATCTAGGAAAACGCGGTGCTGTGGTCATGTTTCTGTGAAACATTATTGTTTTGTTATGAGTGTAGATATGATTGATAATTCTTAATTGTACGTACCTGAGAGTCGTACCACTGCGAATGGAAATCTCACCTCCATATTTTTATATTGCCTATGTCGGCTGGCTCTATGCCTTTTGTATTCTTTTGAGAAGATTGAGATGTCAAGATGTCGCTTGGCTGACGCATCGTAGATATTGAGGTTCGAGCTTGCGGATGCTATGGTGGAATTGCTAGTGGACATCTTCCAGCTTTCAAATAGTCCAAGACGATAGCGTTTGTTTTCTGTCATGCCTTCCTTTGTTTTTTCTTGAGATGGGCATGAACATTCATAGTTCGTAGACTATGTTTTCCTCTTGGAAGGAAAAAAAAGGGCTTAGTTCGAGCGCTACTTTTGTAGTGACTCCAGTAGTGTCTTTTTTAATGACGTCGGTAGTGGACTCAAATAGAGTTTCCACCAAACCTCGTCAGTTGAGTTGTCCTTCTCACGGTGTACGAGAAAGGACTGTCTTTTCTATTTTAGATTGGCCAGCTGGGTATGTTTGGGAGTTAATGTAACTATCTATGGAGCTGTGACTCCAAGTATTTTGTATTTTAGGAGCTATGTCTCCACATCTTTATGTTGAATCAGTACATTCTATGACTTCTGTTTATGAGTCGGGTTGGGCATTATGTAATTAATTTGCGAACGTATGACCCTAAATGTGATAATGGAATGTTTTATTATCCATTCATTTAAAACAAAGTAGTTATATTTACGACTTGCGAAAAGAAAAAAAAAATACCCCATTCTTTTATAGAAAATTTTAATTAACCTACTTTTCGGCCTTAAAATGTCACTTATGATGTAGCACCCGAGAAGGGTGTTGCACTTTTTGGAAGGGATCCTTACTCTCTATTATGGGAAGGGTTCAGTTGGTAAGCTCGATTGCCATTGGTATGTTAGTTTAGAGTTTTCACCTATATGCCTGGCCTGTTAATTTACTGAATTCAGTTGATAAATGGTTAAGGAACTTTGTGTGGAGCGGAGACATTAATCTTAAGAAAACTGTAACTGTTTCCTGGAGTAAGGTTTGCAGGCCTGTTCATGATGGTGTGGCTAGGAATCCGATCTATTAAAGCTATTAATAACGCTGGTTTGCTTAAGCTTGGCTGGGATTTTTTTCTTCAAATAGTCAATGGTCTACCCTGCTTAAGGCTAGAACTATGAGACATGGCAAACCTATCAGTCACCATATTTCCTCTTCAATTTGGCCAGGAATTAAATCTCACTTACCTGATGTGTTGGAAAATGTTTCTTGGCAATTAGGGAATGGTTTATGCATAAACTTTTGGAAGGATAAATGGCTCTCAAATATGTGTTGGATCTTTTGAATGCTCAAGCTGATTTGTTTCCTGATCTGTCAGCTAAGGTTTCTGATTTTATCATTGATGGCAGTTGGTGTATTCCTAGGCCCCTTATTCTTCATTGCCCTGCTATTAAAGATGAAATTGATAGGATTGCAATCCCTAATCATCCTAGTTCTAATCAGATAGTGTGGTCTAACTCTGATTCTGGCACACTCAGCTTCAAGGAGGCTTACTCTTTTTACAATCCAGCTGGTCCAGCAGTTCTTTGGACTAAATTAATATGGAGCAGCAATGTTCCTCCCTCCAAATCTTTTATTCTTTGGAGAATCATGAACAACAAGATGCCTACTGATGAGAATTTGCATTGTAGAGGCTGCATAGTAGTCTCAATGTGTAGTCTATGCGGGCAGGCTTATGAAACCACCAAGCACCTTTTTCTAGAATGTCAATTTGCTATATCAATCTGGAGCTGGTTTATGAGTTGTCTGAACTGCTTTATTGATTGTTCAAGCTTTGAATCAGTTATTTCTGCTTGCTCCCGGGGCTGGTGCAGTCAAGCGAAGGACATGGTCATTGCTGGTATCCTTAGTATTCTGTATGTTGTGTGGCACTGCAGAAACAAAGCTAGATTTCACAACAAGTTTGTGCCAACTAGTTCTACTATACCCATAATCTCCTCCAATGTTTCTTTAGCCGGTTGCTAAGAAAAGGTACTATGTGAAATTCGATAGATGATTTCTCTCTGTTAAAGGCTTTCAAAGTTCTTTGTCACCATCCTACTGCTCCAAGAATAACAGACGTGAAATGGCACCCTCCTATTAGAAATATGGTAAAATGTAACATAGATGGTAGTGCCCTTGGTTGTCCTGGCCTAGCTGCTTGCGGTGGTTTGTTTCGAGACAGCAATTCAGCTTTCCTAGGTTGTTTTTCGATCAACCTTGGTTCACAGTTCTCTCTTCAAGCAGAAATTCATGGAGCTAGGAATGCCACTGAGATAGCTTTCAAGAAAGGTTGGCATAATCTTTGATTAGAATGTGACTCTCAAATTATGGTTGTAACCTTCAAAAACAATCAAATTGTGCCTTGGAAGATTCGAAACAGATGGAACAATTGTGTTTTACTCTCTAAGAAAATGCATTTTATTGTTTCCCATATTTATAGAGAAGGAAACAATTGTGCTGATAAGCTGGCTAGTTATGGAACTTCAATTTCTGGTTTAGTTTGGTGGGAGTTAATTCCTAATTTTATTAGAGAAGAATTCTATAGGAATAGATTTGGATTACCAAATTATAGATTTCATTAATTCTTCAAGGGTAAGGTTCATGTCCCCCATGTTTCTCTGTTTTCTTTCTTTCTTTTTAATAATATCAAGGTATGCTGCAAATGATTGGTAGAGGGAGGGGTGCCAACTTAGTTGGGATGCCTTTCTCTATTGTGATGCCTTAGCACTCCTTTTTGCTTTAAAAAATTTTTTTTGTTGAGAATGTATATGTTGTTGTTGGGTTATGTAAATTGATTTTGTATGTATCCGATGATATTTACTGTATTGATTGATTGTGATTGGCTGAGGGCATGACATTGGTCATTGCTTGTTAAATGAGTACTAGGTCACCAAAAGACTTAAAACAGAGAATTTGATAGTTGATTTCAATTTCAAGTGTAAAGCCTTTTAAGAATAAAAGTGATTATAACTTGGGGACTCTTGTTAAAAGTTACATTTTGAGAAAATCATAGATGAATTGTAAATGAGTGTTAATAAGGACGATTTTGTGATAAGTCGCATTTATTTTGAATTCCCTAAGACCTTTCGAAAAGAAGAAAAAGAAGATGAAAACTTATGAAAATGTTTCCAAGGTATTTAAGGAAAAGCCTTTTTAAAGAAAAGTTTTATTTTTATGAAAAGCTTTACTCTAAATGAAAATATTTAGAAACAGAATCTATGATGAATTTACTTACAACAATCTTTTGTTTTGGCTAAAAATGTTGAGAAAAGGTTTTAGTGGATTTAAGTTTTTCCGAAAAATGAATTATAAATGCAAAGGACTTTGCAAAACGTATTTACAAGAGCGAAAATGTATTTATGACACAAAGTTGAGAAACTTTTGTATTTTGTTTTTCGATTTAGTTTTCACAAAACGAAAAACCAAGTGGAAAAAGATGGAAGTGGAAAGGACTTAGATTACCGAAATAACTGGCTAGATCTGGATGGTCGAAATATCAGGCTAGATCTGGATTGTTGAAATAATGGGCTAGAGTTCCTGTTTGAGTTTTTGAGCAAAGGAAAGGAGCTATATTGCCAATGCTAAGAGATCGGGCTGGATCAGGATTGCCGAGATATCGGCCTGGATTCAGATTCCCGAAAAGCCAGGCTAGTGTTCCTACAGACAAGAACCTAGATTACCGAGACGTCGGGCTAGTGTTCATTTGAGAAAGGGATTTTAAATCACCGATTTTGTTTTAAAATCTTATGTTGGTATTAAAATTTATTTAACACCTGAATAAAAGCAGTCGGGAGCTTTAAGCCTCGATGAGGAAAGAAAGAAGCGAAAAAGAAAAACAAAACAAAAACCATTGGTTTACATGCATAGTCTGGCAGACGTGCCATTGTGTATCGAGCTACAGTTTGACACTGGGTGAACTAGCAAATTGGATAGTTACGGACCAAAGATATATTCTTTAGTTTTTGGGTCTTTAGGGACATTCGGGCTCGAAAACCCACAGAAGGCTTGGGCATTTTCAACCTCGGGCAGTGGAAATCGTTACCCTGCATATAATGTACTCAATCAGGAACTATTCAATATTACTTAGATGAGACGCGATACCCTAGAACAATTGGGGATCGGACCTAAATTGAGATGCCGACCCAATGCGAAACAATTGTGTTATAGGCATTATCGCGGCCTATCATGCTCAACGAAGGGAAGTTAGGATCTCCGGAGAATTATGAAATAGATAGTGAATATTGAAGTGACATAAAATGTTTTATAAAATGCATTTGGTTGTCAGGTATGAATTCCCTGTTGAAATAATTGTGATGTTATGTTATGTTATGTTTTATTGTTGTTATATGCTATTGTTTTGGTGAGTCGTGCATGTGGCTACAATGATAAAACTCATATGTCGGTATCACACCTTTGTGCTATTTTTGTTTGGTTTCTATTTGTGGTATTTTGGTTTGAGTGTATAGATGATGTAGAGGAGTTTTCTGCCCCACTCGGAGGGATTGGTCCCGACTTTTGAAGAAAGTTGATTTACTGGAATAACCATGGGGTCTTTTCCAGTAAGAGTCTTATAGTACGACTAGCTTAGTCTATCGAGCCAAATTTTATTTTGGGGAAGGTCATAATTTTCTGTATTATGGCTCTGAGAGTCTTTCTTGGATTACTGTTATGTCTATGACGTTTTATTTCAGGAATGTTTTAAATTATGACCAGTAATTTACTTATCTTTTGAGTAAATGTGATTTTTATTACGTTTGGTGACATGTTTTACTGGGATGATGTTTGTATATATGCAAAAAGAAAAATTTTACACCCATTTTCATGATTTATAGAGAATTACACTAGTTATTTTCCGAAAGCAACCATCATTTTTTTTATGTATTAAGTTTTTATGAAAATTGAGTTAGTTATGTAATCCCAAGGAGGGTGTTACATTAGTGGTATCAGAGTTGGTCGAGTCTTTCGGGAACCTTGGGGAATAGGTCTGTTATGTTTTTGTTGTGTGTTCTTTGGTTGGATCTTGTTTGAATTGTTTCCTTGTCGAAGCAATGTGTGTTGGATTATAAGCATGTGTGTTTTTATATTGATGGGTTATACGAGTTTTGACTTGTAGGAACCCCTGGCTAGTAAATTGTGTTTTGGTCCATGTGTGACACATTCTGTTATCCTTTTGGATTGTGTCAAACATTTGAATAGTGTGTCTGTTGTAGAGGATTTTCTGGGAGTGTTCCTTGAAAATGTTCTAGGTTTGCTGCTAGCAAAGGATATTGATTTTCGATCGATCTAGTTTATAGATTCGGTCCGATTTCTAATCTTCTTGTGTAGGATGTCGCCTACAAAGTTAATCGAGTTAGATGACTTGACTTAACAGGAAGATCTGTCGTCAGAACAGTTTGTGGGACCAAGTGTGTCCTATGGGAGCATCGATGTTGTTCATAAGGATGAAACAGTACTTTTGTGGAAGTGACCGCAGACGGTGATTGAAATTCGTAGTTTGTTAGGTTGGAGTCGTTGACTTAGCTTACGAAGAAAGATCAACTCTTCGTATGTCCGAGAGACTGACCAAGTTGTCTGTGATCGTGCCGATTCAGAGTGACCATACTAAGCGTGTCTGGAAAGACCTATGTGCTTATTGGAACCAAGGCGACTCGATTTGAATCTTCAAACTTGGATAAGTGTCTCATGTTTAAGAAAAACTCATCACTGTACTATTCGATCCTTTATGGATTTGAAGATTGACAATTGTCCCTTGAATTCTTATGGTTGTATTAAACAATCACAGTGATCAAGTTTGTATGTGTCGAAATTGACTTTCCTAACTTTCCTGACTTTGATTTAAAATCTATCAGGACTCATACCTCGGTTATGTTAGTCCGTGATTTTAATCTATTCTAATGGATTTCCTTGTATGTGAGAATTTGTACTCACACTTCTGAATAACCCTCAGTTTATTAGACATTTGAGTGGATTGATTTGATGGTATCCATTGGCCTTTATATTTTAGTAATTAATTGAAAAATCTGTTATGACTAATTCTTGAGTTGTAATACAGATGACTTGTTGATAATAGAAGTTTCTAGATGGAACTTACTCTAGTCACTTCTACTTTTAGTAGAGGTGATCCAATCAAATATTTGGTCAAATGATTTCTCTTTTAAATCATCATGTTGTAAATTCCTTGTACTAAGGATAAAATCCTCTTGAGGTTAGGAACATTTCGTCTTTTGATTTCCTAACCCAATGGAAGTTCTTGTGAAAGAAGGAACTTTATTAGAGTCATGATTGTAAACATGTAATGGCCTGCATTTTTACACTCACGAACCTAGTGAATATACTTTTTACATGTCGAATATTCCTTTATTTTTTCTTTGGTAAAATTCCCTTTTTTACTTTCTTGTGAAAGTAAAGTCTAGAAAGTTTCCCTTCTTGAAGATTCCTTTTCTTGAATCCTTAAGAGCTTGTATTATTGTGGTTCTATAAAACTTACCACTTTTGATCTATTTCACTCTGTATCTTTTCAAAACGTCATTGACATGTGACCTATCTCATGAGTCATGAGGATTGATATTTGATTCATATCAGGATATCAAAGTTTGTCGAGTATAGTGAAAAAGAAATAATTTGACATTTGAGACCTCCCTTGCGAAGATGTTAGCGTCGCCATGAATTTTCGTTATGAGTTTATTGAAGACCTCTAAGAGTCTTGTTTAAGTCCGAGTGATCATGGATCGACTGACGAAGTTAACAACCTTTTTACATGTTAAGATCAACTATGCAGTGGAGAAGCAAACCGAAGTATGTATCAGATGACTGATCAGGCTTCATGGAGTATCTTCCATCATCGTTCCAATTGAAGATCTGAAGTTTATCAAAGTTTGTCGGTAAAGTCTGCTATAAGTGTTGAGGACCAAGTCGAGGCTAAGTCCAACTGATCACCTTCAACTCAAATTGGCAAGTGAGAAATGATCTATCCTTTGAAGGTTAGCTGGGAGTAGGTTTAGTACCTAAGTACAATCATCCCTATAGTTGGATAAACAAGAGGTGATAGGAATTTGTTGAGGTGTAGATATGACGAGTAAGATGAGAACCCTAAGCTCAACATCATTAAGTAAGTCGATTTCAATGGATCTTATCATGATCGAGGCATAGTATCATTAAGGAATCTAGGGTAATGATCATTGTCCGTAATTAATGATTGATTGTATGAGTTGGAAGAATTACAAGAAAGTGTCTATAATAATTTCATCTAAGTGGACTCGATCGAAAGAGATGAACTTTTATGTTATCTAAGTTTACTAAGGAAATTCAAAGTTGATGAGTTAGATGATCCTACCTTGCATAATGTATTTTGGTTTTAGTTTATCTTAAGAAGTAATTGATGTTTTGATTGGATATTTGAAATGTGTGATTTTGATATAACCTGAAAAAGTAGACTACGTTCAGAGGGGCTAAGACTACAATTGGATACCTTGAGTAGGAAGTCGATGCATGTTGCGGTAAAGTTAGTTTTGATTTTGGTGTAAACTATGAAAGTTAGATGTGTGGAAAGCAGTTTTTTCCAGTGGAGCAATAATTGAAAATAGAAGTGATTAAGTTTTGATTTTGCTCTTCATGGGAGAGGAATGTAAATCTTAGTTTGGATCATAGTATTAACAGTGAGAGTTAAGGATGTAAAGGAAAAATTTTCTAACGGACTAGTATAAAAGGAAGAAGAGATTAAGTTTTGATTATATCTTTATGTGTGGAAAATTAAAATAAAATTGTTAAGGACAGGAAGTATGGATTAAGGATAAGGGATTAAATTTTGAGGATTAGTATAATGAAGAATAAATATGAAATGTGTTATTAAGTTACAAAAATCATCTAAGGGAAACTGAATACGGGAATTACAATGTAGGATCTTGGGATTAAGATGTAATTACAAGTTCCTGTCTAGTTTCGAATCACGAAATTTAAAGGATGAAATTTTTTTAAGTGGGGTAGTAATGTAACACCTCGGTTTGTACTGTTTTTCAATATTGATAAAACATATCTGATTATATTATTTTTATTGGAATGATAATTATTTGGAGATTAATTTTTAATTATTTTATGACGCTTAATCTTGAGTAATTTTATTTACTCATTTAAAATTATTTTATTGAGTACGATAGCACTGACTTAATTCAGTATATGCACTCTTACTAGACAATAACATTATGTTATTGTCACTATTAGTAATTGTTTAGAAAATTATTTTAAATAATATGATTGAAAGAAATTATTTTTAGATTTTATTCTATTTAATTTTTTGTTTTAAAATATATTGGTTTGATATTAACTGAAGATAAATTTTGGATCATTGATTTTCTTAGTTGACCAGTTAAATCATTAATCTTTACTCTAATTTGAATTTTTAAAGTATATATTTGTCACTCATAATTTTTAGATCAAAGGTTAAAAACAAATATCTTTTTCTAGGTTCAATCTTAACCACTCAATTTCTACCTATCACTAAGTTAAGAAAAAGAAAACGAAAAAAATTATTCTCTCCCCTCTGTTTCAAGCGTACAGCCCCCCCCCCCCCCAACACACTCTTTTCTTTCTTTTTCCTCTCCCTTCTTCTACAAGTTCAGACTCACCTTTCTCCTTCCTCACTCCATCTTCTTCCTCCTTCTCCCCACAACTCAGTCACCTCCCAACAGCCATCGCATAGACACCGCTCGTCGTCCGGTTGCGCCTGGTACCAGAGGAGACGACCTGCCTTTTGCTCCATTCCGCTCCTCCCGTTTGCATCGCACCTTAGCATCTTCGCCGCGTCGGTGTGACGGTGCGCCGCAGCAGCTGCCGTTCGGGCTCAGTCCGACCACCGTGCCATGGAGGGGCAAGATGAACCGAACCAGAGTGTGGATCCGGTGAGCTAGCTTTGGGTCGTCATTTCAGTCAAGAAACGAAGCTCCGTCGTCTGCCTCACATAACATCATAAAGATCCTAATCACACAATCATACAAATAAAATCATAACACTCTAAGTAGGCCTTTTCTACACTTTATTTCATGCAATTTTCTAAACACACAAGCTGCAACCTGCATTAATCCTAGTTCTCAGATCGTTTCAACACAGACACTCAGCAGCTCTTCCAAATATCGAATGGTCTGCTCAGACTGTCCATTAGTCTAAGGATTATAAACTTAACACACTCAACTTCGTCTCTAAGGATTCATGCCGACTTTCCTCAAAATAGAGGTGTAAACCTTGAATCTCGATTCGAAATGATACTGGAAGATACTTTTATAAAAAAAAAAATTATTATAAAAGGTTGAATAAATAGAAACATTTCTCATACTATGAGAAAGAACAGACGTCGCTGACATTTTTAAAAGAAGAATTTTGAGACAGATCAACAAATGACAAATCTCATCAGACAAATGATGAGACAATATTTTTAGAAATTTGAAGGGAAAGTTTGCAAAAGGATTTCTATTCTTTACTTTCACAAGACAATACAAAGAAGAATTTACTAAGTAGAAGGATAAATGAACATTCAATATGCAAAAAGAATCTTCGATAGGTTCCTGAGAGTAAAAATGTGTTGTACAATCACGAGTCTACTAAAGTTTCTCTCTCCACGAGAACTTCCATTGAATCGAAAAATCAATAATGAGTGTTTCCGATTCCCAGAAATTGAAGTTATAAAATGGAACATCAATCAAATCATATTTTGGAGAAAGTAAGTTTGACTTGAAGATCGGACTGAATTATTTCTATCTAGATGTAGAGATGATCAGGGTGTAATTTGACTAAGAAATCTATGTTCCCAGAAATCTGTACACCTGACGACTCAGTGAGAAGAACTCATAATGAATTTTGAAATAAGAGTGGAACATTCAGATCAATAGGTGATCATGAATGTGGTCAACTCAATTGTATAATACAACCATGAGTAATAAAAGCAATGACGAAGAAATCTCGAGTATACGGGACATTTGAAATTTAGTTAGAACAAAACTAGCATGACTAATTGATGAGCAGCTAATGGAGGCAGTATCAATTTTCGGGCGGAAAGCCTCATTGAATTGGATTTCGACAACCTTTCCGAGCAAGGTACTTGGAGGAGAAGTTAACTTCCATCACTCCTTGGTAAATCTACAGTTTCCTCAAAGGTGATAACGGGAAGCAAGAACGATATAGAGAAACACAGAAATGATGTTGAAATGTGATACAAAGTAACGCGTTTTGCATCGCACACAAAGTGGAAAACTATAATCAATATAGAAAGATAAACAACGACACAACAAGAAATGTAAAATAGCATAAAATATTTGATTAGCACAATCAAGATAATAGCTAGTAATTATATACTATCAATAAAATATTTCAAAATACTAATTTATCATCATCAAACATCTCTAACTCATATTACCCCTTATAACATGAATTTTAACACTTCCATAGTCCTCAAATATTCAAAAACTCTTACTCATATACCGCCTATTTAAACTCGTTCATTTCACCTTAATACGCTCTAAAGTCCATCCACAATAACTCGTAATCTTAGACACCAAATTCGAATTGTAGCAAAATCATAGCCTAAACATATTTCTCCTCATTAAATATTCAAGCACACTTAAGAGAACCAATTCCATGTCAAATCATCTCTAACAACTCAAATAAAAACTCATAGCACCAATTCAAGGTTATCATTCCACTAATCCATCAAATACTTAGGATCATTCATAGTCTCAATAAGGTGACTTTAACCATTAAACACTAATATGATAATTACACCTTCAAATTCACTTTCTACCAATATTTCCAACAGGTAACCCTCGACAAAATCAATAAAACGCTACAGTTTCCCTTAAATTCACATCAAAAACCTAGAAGTCAATCGAAAGCCAAAGTTAACATTAAAATTGAGAGATTACAACATGATTGCTAAGAGCTTCCAAATATAATTTAGGGTCCACAAATCAAACTTAATTTAACTTTAACTTATAAACCAAAATCAAAATACTTAGTTAGGAATCTATTTCACATTAACACCAACTATAGTCCTCAAATCAATTGGTGCTCCAACATACAACATCCCTTAAGGTTATAATTGAAATCCTAAAAACACCAAAACAAAGATAGAAGTATACTAAATCCATCCAAGCAATATAAATTGAAAATTAAACACTAATACTGATCAAAATCATCCTTACTTAACTTTAATCCACTAATAAAATAAATATTTCAAATCACTACATCCTCCACAAACTATTAGTTACCATAAGAGTAGCCAATAAGGCTAACACCATAAGATAAATCTCTCACGAGATCTTAGATCTATCTATCTTATTCCAAAACAATTCAAAAAATTCACACAAACACAGAGAAGACGCAGTCGGGTCATAACTCCAGATCCGGTTAGGCTCGACTGCTTTGATACCATTTGTAACATCCATGGCTGCTCTATGGATTGACGACTGACCCCACAGACAAACACAGGTCTTTTCAGCGTGCTTTGTCCTCACTCACACGCTTCTTGGGAAAACTTCCCAGGAGGTCACCCATCCCAAAATTGCTCCAAGTCAAGCACGCTTAACTGTGGAGTTCTTAAGTGATGGGCTACCAAAAAGAAGATGCATCTTGTTACTATAGATAGTACCAATCAATTCATATAAGCCATCCTCAATTGTATAGTCCCATATCTACACAACCTCAGGATCCCTCTCATTCTGGTGTGTAATCAGTTCATTCATGTGTCCCTCTGCCTAGAAGCCTGCCAGGAGCCGCTCCTTGATTGTGCCTTCTTGCCCTCGTCGGCCCCAGGTGTCACACCAAGAATGATCTCGAAGGAGGAATAGAAGCTGACCAAATCAGTTTACCCTAATGCTTGCATTGACCATGAGGATGATAAAAGGCATAGGCATCCTTAAAAGATAGTAAGCACAAGTCACTACCACACCAAACTGGCTGATCACTATCCATAAAGAGAGGGATTGGACACTTACTAACTTTGTGGAGCAGATTAGGGACTTTGTCAATAAGAACCTGAGGCAGACACCATTGACCATTGCTGATAAAATCACTAAAAGGAGCGTGCAGGGAATTTACAACAGAAGCAGGCATGTTCAGCATTTCAACCAAAGATTGATCCAACCATCTATCAATCCAAAAGTTAATTCTTTTGCCATCTCCCAAAATCCAAGCTGTATTTTCCTTGATAGCAGTCAAATGAAACTTTATAGCAGGGATTATAGAAGATCTGATATGATAACTGATAAGAGCACCATTCCTGATGAATCTAGATCTAAAAAAAGAGGACCATTGACTATCTGAGTACATTATCTCCTAGCTAAGCTTCAAGACAGCAGCTTTGTTAATAGAAGATATAGATTTAAGACCAAGACCCCCATCACAAGTAGGAGAGCAAACTGTTTTCCAAGCCACAGTGACAATTCTTCTATAGTCAACATCACCTGACCACACAAGGTTTCTAAGCCAATCATCTACTATCTTTAACAGAGCTACAGGCCAGTGGTAAATACAGAAACTATAAGACAGCATACCAGTTATAACAGAGTTTACAAGTTGGACCCTGCCCATAATAGAGAGAAGATAACCTTTCCAAGAGGATAACTTTGCTCTGATTCTGTCTGCAATAGGCTTCAAATGCATCATTCTTGGCCTTCCTTTAAAAATAGGAATCCCAAGGTAGTTAAAAGGAAGGATACCAGGGCCAAATCCAAGAATTTGAGTCATAGCTGTTGTTCTACTAGGAGACAAATCACTTGAGTAGAATTTGCATTTGTCTAAGCCAATCAATTAGTCAGATATGTCCCCATACTCCTTGAAAAATTCATAAGAGCTCTAAGATTTCTTTTAGTTCCCTTGTAGAAGACATGAATGTCATCTGCATACAAAAGATGGCTAGGTGTTTGGAAACCTCTTGGGCCAGACATAAGTGCTAAACGATTATGGTTGATCAGGTAAGAAAGCCCTCTACTTAAAACATCTTCTGCCAGACAGAATAAAAGAAGGGAGAGAGGATCCCCTTGCCTCACCCTTTTTTTACAAGATATGTAACCAATAAATTTCTCATTCACAACAAAAGATAGCTTAGCAGACTCAAGAATAACTTTCACCCAAATACAGAATTTAGATTCAAAACCAAAAGCAGCAAGAACATTAAGCAAGAAACTCCAACCTAAGGTATCAAAAGCTTTTTTAACATCAAACTTCAAAGCAATATTCCCTCCAAAATTCTAGAGTCAAGCATATTTATTGCTTCAGAAGCAATGCAAATACATTCATAAATGTGTCTACCTTTAATAAACCCTCTTTGTTGATCTAAAATGATCTTAGGCGCAATAAATGATAATCTATCAGCTAGAACCTTTGTTATGATCTTAAATTGAAAGTTGGCTAGAGCTATAGGCCTATAGTTCCTAATCCTATCAGCTTCAGGAAATTTAGGGATGAGGGAGACAACATTGGAGTTCATACCTAGAAAAATCCAACTCTGCTTGAAGAATTGTAAAACAGAATTGAATACATCCTCTACAATGAGACTCCAAAAAGTCTTATAAAAAGCTCCACCAAAGCCATCAGGACCAGGAGTGCCTGAGGCATTCATAGAGAAAACAGCTAATTTGACCTCCTCCAAAGAAGGTAAAGCAATAAGCATATCATTGTCCTTAGAAGAGACTAATGAGGGAATAATCCTCGAACTCCAATTATTGGAGCTGCAACTATTTTCATAAAAATACAAAGAAGTATAGAAGTCAAGGGCATGCTGTTCAATCTGTTGTCTATCAACTAGAACCTGATCACCATGTTTCATCAATGTCATTTGCTTAGATGCACTTCTAATTTTTGCAATTCTGTGGAAATATGCAGTATTTCTATCCCCATGACTAAACCAATCCACTTTAACTTTTTGCTTCCAAAAGGATTCCTCATTAGATAGAGCTTTTTGAAGATCCAATTGAGCTTTAATTTCAGCCTCATGAAGATCATCAAAGAAGCCATCATGATCCATGAAAAATTCATTAAAAAAAAATCAAATCCATCCATGATCCATTCAATAAAATCCATCCAATCCATCAATTAGCAACTTTTTCATGGATGGATATGCAATCCATCCATTAAAAATATTTTAAAAATTAAATAACTTTTATAATTATTTTAAATTAATATCTTTCATACATTTACAAAAATACTTTTAAAAATCAAATAATATTTGTAATTTTTAAAATATTCTCTTTCTCCCTCTCACTATCTACCCTCTCTCTCCTGTCTCTACCCTCTCTCAACTCATTGAAAGGCAAATTATTTTTCATAAAACATTTTAAAATTGGTTTATTTAAAAAAATTAAACAAGCAAATGTGAAGTTAATATATTAGTTCAAACCCAAACGGTTGTAAACATTAAAGTAAAATCATGTCGTGGTAAAGTGTATAGCTACGTGAAATTAAAAATGTCCAGGTGGAGTAAATAGATTAATCTAACAATGGGAGTGAGGTCACCTGCACATGTTGTAGTTTTTCAACAATCACAAATACGAGATGACTGGAGACAACATAAGGTGCTATGGGGGAATGTTAATTGGATCCATTAGCGCACTTCCTAATCTAAACTCTACGATCCAGTGGATTTAGAAAATTTGTGGATGGATCACTATCCATCCTAAAAGTAAAATGATGCAATTAATCCAATCCATTAATATTATTTTTTTAATGGATGGATCGAATGGATTTACCTTTGGATGGATTGGATGGATGATAGACAAATGGATTCTTTTGCCACCCCTAGTCCAAGTCATTTCAGCGCCCTTAGTTTGAAGATGGAGCATGTTATTACTATTCATTGCCTAAAATCATCACAGGAGATACTAAATGGAGTTCCACCACCTTTTTGTTCATGAGCTCCCAAAGTAGCATTAAAATACCAATATATAGCCAAGGACCAGGATACTGATTCTGAATCTCAAATAGATCTGACTTTTCTATAAATATAAGAAGTGGAAGCATAGATTACAACAATAAACACAGTCTGATTTGCAACCAAAGTAGAGAATGCACAAAACTGAGAAGAGGAAGTGATAATAGATGGAGACAAAGGCCTCTCACAAGCACGCCATAAATTAAGAATTAAGTACTTCTAGAGTTAGACAAAAGGGCTTCATACCAATTTGATTCCAGAAGGAATTAGGGAACTGCTCCATAGGAATCCACGGTTTTGCTAGCAATACAAAATCTAGCCTATTGAAGTTACAAAGCTTCTTTAAATACAGCATAGAATTATCATTGGCTAGGCCTCTGATATTCCAAAACAGGATCTTCATTAAGCAGCCTAATAAAGAGCACCCTTAAGACAGTTATTGTAACCATCCACCTTAATTGGCTGCTTCTTTTTCTGTTTGAGCTTTTTCTTCTTAGACTATGATAATACTTCTGTAAACTCACTATCCTTACTGTCATCAACATTCAAATCCACTTGAGAAGTGGATTCAATGTCCTCTTTATTTTCCACTTGATCAGCCCAGAATTTACCCACAATGTCCAAGTCTTTAGCTACCCTTAGATGCGTAGAGGACACAATTTCAACTGAATTTGCAGAAGACTCCCTGGAAGGAATATCAAAATACAGTCTAGCATCAACAACAGATACGGACTCATCAACATAAAGAACTGATTTACCCTTATTGAAAGTTGAATGACCAACACATAAGATTTCCGGAGCTGACTTTGCTTCTTTAGCAGAGGTATAAAATTGAGTGAACAAATTAGGTTCATAATTAGTAGCATGACTATGAGGAATTTGATCATTCTCAGATCCATGCTTGGCTGTAGATTTTTCTCATTAATCCTTTAATAGGATTAGGATCATCAATCTGCTCTTTCATTAAACTCTGAATTTCCTCTTCACTTCGAATAAAAATTACTGGAATATCATCTTCAATACTCAAAATAGTAGAATCAATCCTTTTATTCTGCTTTAGGAATCAAGATCCCAAGGCCTCTGGGACAACTCTTTGGAATCATGCATAACCTCTTTATCACCTAATTTCTAAACTTTACTGGTTTGTCCATGCTACATAATTCTGGGGCTGCTATCAATCAAAACCTCCTTACCTTTATTGACATCAACAATACCCTTACCTTTTTCAACATTTTTGGCTTGTTACCATCAGCATTATCAACATTTGTCTTTGGGACATATTGCTGAATAACCTTCTTAGGAACTCCTTTGTCTTTCTTTAAAGAATCTTTATCCAAGGTCACAAACTTCTTGCAATTAGCCACATAATGACCAATCACTTTACATGCTGAACAAACCTCAACTGGGAAATCAAGATCTTCCCTTTCCACTAAAATTCTTTCCTGAATCGGCTTCAATAAATCAATATAAACTAAAACCATTGCAAAATGGCCAAGAGTCTTGTTCATTGTTGCATCATCAAGAGACAATGCTATCCCAACACTTCTTGCAATTGTAAATAAAATTTTCGGTCTCTAGTACTCTTGAGGTAGTCCATGGATCCTTATCCAACACTGAGTGTTGGTCTGTTTCATCATAGAAGGACAGAAATCAGCAGTCCAAGAAAATAGGCACAAAATACCTGGTGCAAGATTACAAGAACCTGCAAATAAAACCTTGCTCATATCTTCCAATGAACAAATGAGAATTCAAAAAAAACCTTTCCCGATTGGAGTCATTCTCCACTGAGTTATCGGGTTCCAAATCTTTAAAAGCTTGCTGCGCAAGTCTCCAATTTTCCATGGAGCATCACCCTTCGAGAGCAACAGTCTTCCATGCAAATTATTTTTACATCTTTCCAATCCAGTCTTGTATTCATCATTAGGTATTCTTACTGCCAATACATCACCTTTCATACGTGGAATAGGCAACTGGCTTAAGGGAATGGCACATACAGTATTCAAGGCTTGTGCAAAAGATTTGGTTGGAAGAGGAGGGGGAGAGAATGAGAGGGGGGCCGAAAAGAAGAGGAAGAATGAGGAGGAGGAGGAGGAGGAGGAGGCGGCGGCGGCGGCAAAGGGGAGGATGATTTAGGGAACATGAATTTCCAAGGGCAATCCACATTAGGCAATGTTGAAAAACCCTAGTTTTTCATGCAAACCCTCAATGTTTTGATGACACTATTTATTGCTCTTATTAAAATATCACAAATCTTATTTCTCTCCACTATATTTTCCTTTTTGATAATGTCAAAAGGGGGAGGAATAAGTAAATGGATTAGACTTACGTACAGTACCCCAAGTACTATGCGCACGATTCATCAAAGAATATGCTAAAAAAATTGAATGTAATGGCGTGTCCCTTAAAATGCGTTTGCCAGTTATCATAGAATTATAGTGCAAAACCGTAGCTACAGTACCTTTCCTAAGTAAATATACTTTCTTAACGCTTTCTCTGAGTAATGTTCTTAAAAAAAAGGAAGATCATTTCCATGCATACGTGTTGCAAGTACACTCAGATAAACACATTACTCAGGTAAGAAAGGTAAATAAATGTTAATGTGTTAGACTTAGCTTATATATGTGTAACACCCTGAATTCCACCCTACGTTAATAAATGTTAATGTGTTAGACTTAGCTTATATATGTTTATATATTCTTATTATGCTTGTTCTTGATGTCTGAGTTCATGTTTGGGGAAGTTTAGCCTTAGAAAGGTTCAATCGTTTTAGAGTCCTAATAACTTGTTTCACCGTTTGTCCATATCTTGAGTTCTAGATGTCTGATTGAGGTGATCGTTAATGCGTTGGAAAGCTAAGAGAATTATCTACAAGTCTTATTTCAGGTGTTTAAGCCAAATTCGACTGTTTAGGGTTCGCCCAGGGAGCATTTGCTCACCCCGAGAAAATCTAAAATTCAGTTTTGCGCTTTCGGGTTCGCCCCATGAATCCAGTTAACAGAAATTGGTTCTCTGGCTCGACCCGTGAACGGGAGCTCACCCCGCAAATACGTGCATAACCAGAAAATGCGTTTTAGGTTCTTTTTAAGCCCAAATCGTGTTCCAACCCGTTTTTAACCCCTAAAACACGATCTAAACCCTAGTTTATCAAGTCCCAACACTCAGAACTGCCTTCATTCTCTTTTTCTCTCAATTTCCATCAACCATATCTAGAAAACTCTCTCAAGGTAACCCATTCTTGCACCGTTCTTCACCATTCTTGGATAGGAGAACATCGCTGCGAAAACGTGATCATCGTATTTGCTGTTTAAACCTTCAAACAAGGTAAGATTCGTACACCTCGTCCCTCTCGTTCTTTTCCCTTTTGATTTCTTGGCCTAAGAGTCTAATTAAGGTGTTCCTTTGTTGTTCTTGAGGTCGTAGATAAGTGCTCGTGAGACGAGACCCTTGTGGACCCTCTTTCTTCTTTTGAATCGTGAACCGCATACCAGGTATGGGGAGAAGGACAGTGTATTCATTAGGCAAGGGAGTAGCGTAAGATAAAGGGTTCACATAACTCCGTTGTTATTAATTGTTGCCTAAGCCATGTTTATATATGATTGTATGACTAATTGCCATAATTGTTTATTGGTTATTTAGTATGCATGTTATGATGCCTATTTGGTATATTTGGTTGAACTGTTTATGAGATTGTATGCCAATTGTTGTATGTAAATGTTATACTTTATGTCATGATGTGTTAGTTGAGATGGTATGTTGTTTATGACATGAATATGTTGGCTGTGTATGTTGATTGGTTGAATGAATGATGTTGGTTAATGTTGAACCAGTTAATAAGACCCTAATTGGCTAAATAGGACTCTTAATTAACCTAACGGTTAAGGGATTAATTTCCTTAATGTTTCATAAAACATGAACTCAGTGGTGAGATGTGAGATTTATACCAACTGGTTTAGTTAAGACCCTAGGATCTGATTTGATAGTGTTTAGGGAGTTGTTGACTTCAAGAACATGCATAGAACAGTACGGCTAGCTCCAGAAGCACGACCGTGCTGAATAGGGAGCACGTCATGCTCCCAGTTTGAATCTGGAATATGGCCGCGCTTTGAGCACAGTCGTGCAGGACAGTAAGCATGATCGTGCTCCACTTAAGTGGCAGCACGGCCGTGCTCCCCCTACTGGTCAGAATGTGAATTAAAGGGTTTAAAGGGGTGTTTCACCCCAAATGTCTCTAATGATATAATAAAACACCAATCAAATGATGATGAGTTAGATAACTTAATTAAAGATTAATTAAGATAAACAAGAGTAATAAGTTGGTTAAGCTGGTGCCCAATGGGTTACCACACATTGATATGCTTTGGTGCTTTTTGGCCAAAGTGGCATCGATTTTTTTTGGTCGAGGTGTTGATGAGTTGAACCTTGGTGCTTTTTGGACGAGGGGACCTTGACTCTTAAGGGTCAGGGTGTTGATGATGTTGATGCTGGTGATAAGTCTTGGGTGCTTATTGGCCCAAGCAAAGGAGGTGGTTGCCCTTGTTTGTTGTTGTGCTCATGCATCACGCATTGGAGTTGTTGGTGGGGGAAGATCAACATAGGGGAGGTCATCCTAGAGTACGGCGATTTGGCCGTCCGTGGGAGGTTTACCCAAGGTTTGGTGAACCGTGCGCCCCTGTGGTGGCGCATCCGAGAGTATGGTGTGTCGGCTATCCAAAGGGTTCACCCATGGTTTGGTGAACTGCCAGCATTAGGTTTTTTTTTGGCCAATGTGGATATGTAACTCCGAAGTTGCCTTCCTAAGATAGTTTGGATCCACATGCCTAATAGAGTAGTGGAGTAGTGTTGCACCGCATAGCATACGTTGATTGAAATAAAATGTTGATGTGATTATATTGTGTTGATGTTATATGTTGTATATTGCTATGCCATACTATGATGTATGTTCATCTTGCTTACTACTTCTATGCCGATGTGTTTACATGTTTTCTTACTCCCCGTTTTCTCTATTTCTATTTTGACATGTATCTCTTTATGCAGAGGACGGTGAGCAGCCAGTGGAGGAGTGACTCTAAGGTGCTGCGACTCTAGCTAGGATGTTTAGATGTTTTAGTTGTTAGTTATTTCTGTTTCAGTTGTATTCCGTGGATTTTATTCCAAAATGGTTATACCAGTTCTGTATGTGACATCGAGGTTGGGTTATGTTTTCTGTTTTATGTTTATTTTACTTTAAAACTATGTTTCTTTTCCACATTGTTGAGACGTTACAATGTGGTGCTTTCTATCTGATTTTTATTTTATGAAATAAATGCATGTTTTTATTTTACCTCTTTTATGTAAATGTTTTATAAATAACATACGGGGTAGAGAGTGTCACATTTAGTGGTATCAGAGTAGGTCTGTCCTATCAGGCCATGGTATGAGTCTGTTGTGAGTCTTCTGTGTGCTCTTGTTTGAATTGTCTATATTTATTATAAACAATGATGAGTAGTAATAAGAGCCTATAGTTGTCATAAGACACTATGATCTTGTGTGGTTTGTCAATATTTAAATATAGACAATGATATAAGGTACTAAGTACCTATAGCTTCATTTTGGCTTGACTTACTGCGTATGGTGGTTTGTCTTGCACGATCCGAGAAGCCTGTGAGTGCTTCTTGTGTTTAGAAAGGTTGTTCTGTTATCAATCGATAATAAGAACTTTGTAGTTGACCTTGTGTGATTACCCCTAAAAACATCTCAATATTATTCTTAGCATGGACTGGTTATCTTCGAATCACGTCCTTTTGAATTGTTTTGATAAAACCATAGATTTTGGAACTCCCGTGGAGTCCAAGGATCTTAGATTTCTCTCTGCCAACCAAGTTAAGGCTTCGATGAAAGACGAGGCCCAAGTGTACATGATGTTGTCTTCCCTGGAAGTAGAGAGCCCTCCAGATGTCGGAAGTGTGCCTGTTGTGCGGGAATTTCTTGAAGTGTTTCCGGGGGATGTTTATAACTTGTCCCCTGAGAGAGATGTTGAGTTCACCATAGATTTAGTGCCTAGCAACAGGCCAATATCCATAGCGCCCTATAGAATGTCTCCTCTAGAGCTAGCTGAGTTGAAGAAACAGATAGAGGATCTGATGCAGAAGCAGTTTATTAGGCCTAGCATATCCCCATGGGGAGCGCCAGTGTTGCTAGTAAAGAAGAAGTATGGTAGCATGAGGATGTTATTCTTGGCATGGACTAGTTATCTTCCAACCACATCCTTTTGAATTATTTTGATAAAACCATAGATTTTGGAACTCCTGTGGAGTCTAAGGATCCTAGATTTCTCTCTGCCAACCAAGTTAAGGCTTCAATGAAAGACAAGGCCCAAGTGTACATGATGTTGTCTTCCCTAGAAGTAGAGAGCCATCCTGATGTCAGAAGTGTGCCTGTTGTGCGTGAATTTCCTGAAGTGTTTCCGGGGGATGTTTATAACTTGCCTCCTGAGAGAGATGTTGAGTTCACCATATATTTAGTGCCTGGCAATGGGCCAATATCCTGATATGAGCATGGACACACAAAGCGAAGGACCTAGCATTGAAGACCTACATGGACCCCTGACAAGGACAAGGCTTAGAAGAGTCCAAGACACATTGAAGAAGGTGGTGGTCAATCACTTGACTCATAGGCAAACTTATGAAGAGGGCTTCACCTTGAACCTCGTTTGCATTGAGCTATTGACCACCTAATTAAGGGTATGACCTAGGACCCTTGTTTAGAATAGAGTTCATGTAACAAAGGTAGGAACTAGGAACCTTGTATAGAGTAGAGTTCATGTAATAAAAGTGCTTATTCACAAAAAGCACTTAGGACTAGTTTAGGAATTGGGCCTATTGGCCAACAGCATAAGAGTAAGAGGCATTAGGCCCAAAACAAAGCCCACACTTGGGAGGAAGGGCTAGGAGGCGCTACTTGGGGATTAAGTAGGAGTAGCTTGCACTTCAAGTTAGACTAACTTGCACCTTAAGTAGGATAAGCCTATAAATAGGCTTCATGTAATTCAGTTTACAAGTTTGAATACATTTGAGTTTTCTCACACTTGAGAATTCTAGAGAGAGTTGAGAGTTCTCCTCTTCTTGGTTCTTGGATTGAACCTTTGATTCTTATCTTCAATATCCTTAATCAAGTGGTGAATCCTCCTTTGGATTATCAATTCAATCTTCATCTCAATGAAGCATTGATTGTGGCACCTTTTTCTTCTTCTCTACCTCTTCCATTTTCTATTTTGTGTTCTGATAAACTATAATTTTGTATACTTTATTGTTGGGAAATTAGGTATGATTTATTATTTATTTGAATATTATTGTGAATACTCACCCTATTTCTCATGATTATTGTAGAATTTCATCATGGCAGTGGAGCATTTAATTGGAAAAAAAGCAACAAATCTGGAAGATTTTTGGATAAAAAGATATAGTTCTGAAGTTTCAAAGGAGCACGGCCGTGCTCAACATTAAGCATGACCGTGCTCATTAGAGGAGCCCGTGCTGACCAGCACGCCCTTGCTTGGATTGCTGGATTGACGTCGATTAGTAAGCACGACCGTGCTCATTATTTAGCACGACCGTGCTCTTCAGCAAGGCCTTGCTGACTTTCTCAGTTTTAGCATGGTTTGACACCGTTTTAGTTGAGCACGACCGTGGTCGTGTCTCAGAGGCCCAATTACTTAGGTTTTTACGTTGCCAATATAAGGAAGTGATTGGAGTCAATCTAGGCAGCTTTTGACAGCAGCCGTTTAGCATCATTGAGAGCTGATGGCAGAGAGAAGATCGAGTCTTGGAGTGAAGGACCGTCTCCCAATTGATTTGAAGACTACTTCGCGTCAAAAGGGTGTTCGGGTTTTAGTTTCCTGATTCTCTCTTATGGTTTTAGTGAATTTTGTTATTATGAGTAGCTAAATTCATTCATAGGGTAATGGTGGATCTTATGTTTTGATACCTTTGATGTTTGCTTAATTTAAATTTGATTCAGTATTTCAGTTAATTGATTGGTTTAATTCTTGTGTTTGAATTTCTTGTGAGGATTGATCATCCTTTAATAAGTAATTAATTGACTGGCGACCGTACCACAATTAGTTAACAGAACTCCAGGATTAACCGGATCTGGGGTTGCGCGGACCAAACGCGATCCCTTTTTTTCAATCAGTTATTGAATTAACAAAACTTGCTAATTCTTTATGCTTCTTTTAACTGCTTATCTTGCATGACCATTGGGGGTAACTGATTAGGAGAAAGAATATTAATATTGCATGACTATTGGGTATTAATAGCTTTAGAATGAGTGGTTGGCAATCAATAAGAAATACATATCATTGAGGAATTGGGTAACATCATAGGTAGTGACATAAGTGAAACCAAGCACCCTAGGCTTTCCATAATTGAACCTTTGCTTGCAATTCTTGCTTTTCTTGGCTTTCACAATCTTGCTATTTTTAATTCGTTGTTTTCAACCAATTCGATTGTCTAAATAACATAAGGAAGTAATTAATCTAGTACTTGTCAACAATCTCTGTGGGTTCGATACTTGGAGTCCCAAATACTCCTATATTACTTTTACGATAGGGTGCACTTGCCCTTAAAGTGTAGTTTTAGCGCAACAAGTTTTTGGCACCGTTGCCGGGGATTGTTTTTGATAATATTAGAGAGATTAAATCCTAGTTACTTTAGACGCCATTTTATTTACTTTATTTTTTTTATTTTTTGATTTACTTCCTTGTATGCTAACGCGTTCTCAATCTCTTGACTTGCAGTATAATCCTGAGATAGAAAGAACTGCGCGCTGAAACAGAAAGCAAGCTAGAGAAAGGAGAACCATGGCTCATGAGGATGACAGGACGATGTTGGACTTTGCTCGTTCTTCAACCACTAATGCTACAGGGAGTATTATTAGGCCTACCATTGAGGCCAACAACTTTGAGATCAAACCAGCTTTGATCTCTATGTTACAAAATGCAATTCAGTTTAATGGGAGTCCAAGTGAAGACCCCCATGATCATCTTGCTGATTTTCTTGAGATTTGTGACACCATCAAACATAATGGTTTCTCAAATGATGCTTTTAGGCTTCGACTGTTTCCCTTTTCTTTAAGGGATAGGGCCAAACTTTGGCTTAAGTCCTTGCCGTCTGGTTCCATAACCACTTGGGACCTACTCTCTTCTAAATTTATGGATAAGTATTTTCCACCTGCTAAGTCTGCTAAACTGCATAATGACATAACTTCTTTTGTGCAGGTTGAACTGGAATCTTTGTATGAGGCATGGGAGCGATTTCAAGAGGTGTTGAAGAAATGCCCCCATCATGGTTTTCCTGTCTGGTAGTTAGTCCAAGCATTCTACAATGGACTATCTTCATCAAATAAGGGCATGATAGATGCAGCAGATGGAGGTAGTATATGGAATAAGAGGCCACAGGCGGCTTATGAGTTGATAGAACAGATGACTTCTAGTTACCAGTGGCCATCCAGTGATAGGCATGTGAACAAGAGGCAACCTGCACTTATACAACCTGGGGCCTACAAAGTGGATGCTAACACCGCATTGGAAAACAAATTGGAGGCTCTTTCAAAGAAGATGGAAGCAATGATGCAGACACAAACTCAGTTGATAACTCAGACTGTGCCACCTCCTGTTCTTTGTGATCTTTGCGGTATAGAGGGACATGAGAGTACAGAATGCCAAGCAGGCAACCCTTTTGTGCTAGATGAAGAAGCAAATTATGTGGGTAATCCTAATCGGGGTAACAATGATCCTTATTCAAATCACTACAATCCCGGTTATAAGCAACACCCAAATCTCTCATATGGAAGTCAGAACCAGAATGTTCTCTACAGGCCACCTCATTTGAAAAATCAAGGCCCGAGACAAGAGGAACGTAGGCCAAATCTTTATGATACAGTGATGAAACACATAGAGAGCAGTGATGAGAGGTTTAAGAATTTAGAGAATCAGATGTCTACCTTGGTAACATTGATGACCCAAAGAGAAAAAGGGACATTGTCTAGTCAACTAGAAAAGAATCCAAAGGAGCATGCTAAGGTGATTACCCTTAGAAGTGGGAAAAAGATAGAGGTTCCTCATGAAGAAGAGGATAAGTCAAAAACCAAGGAGGTTTCTACTGAAGGGAACCCAAAGGATGAGGTAAGTGAGAAAGATCTAGTGAAGGAAGTTCTTGTGCCATCTCCCAAATCAACCATTCCTTTTCCTCAAAGGTTTAGCCAACAAGACCCCCAGTTCACTAGGTTCTTGGATATGTTGAAGCAACTCCATGTAAATATCCCATTCGTGGAGGCCATTTCTCAAATGCCCAAATATGCTAAATTCCATAAGGAGATTTTGAGCAATAAGAAGAAATTGGGAGAGTTTGCTACAGTGAGGTTTAATGAGGAATGCTCTGCTATCCTCCTCAAGAAATTGCCACCTAAACTTAAAGATCCAGGGAGTTTTACTATTCCTTGTTCAATTGGTACTTCTTATTTTGAAAAAGCTTTATGTGATTTGGGTGCCAGTATGAACTTAATGCCTTTGTCTGTTTTTCGCAGGTTAGGTATGCAAGAGCCAAAGTCCAGTACTGTTTCATTGCAGCTAGCAGATAGATCCATCACCTATCCTAGAGGTATTGTGGAGGATGTCCTTGTCAAGGTTGACAAGTTTATCTTCCCGGCTGATTTCATAGTGCTTGACATGGAGGAAGATGAAGAGGTTCCCATAATTTGGGGAAGGCCATTTTTGGTCACTGGTAGGACCATCATTGATGTGCACCAAGGGAAGCTTACTTTGAGGCTTAATGATGAGGAAATGGTTTTTGAAATGGTTTTTAAAGTTTTTGATTCTTTTAAATTTCCTTCCTCTTTTAACTCATGTAATTTTATAAATGCCTTGGATAGTACTTCTGCACTAATATCTTCTTATTCTCAGCAGCAATTGATTGAGGACACCCTTGAGGAAATTTTATTTTTCGAAGAGGATGACCTAGTGGATTCTGAGGAGTTGATAGATGAGATAATGGCATTGGAGGCAGGGATTGTTGCCCAAGAAAAATGGAGAGGGACTAGGCAATTTGAAGTTCTTGAGGGACGTGATTCACAAAAGCCAAAATCATCAATTGAAGAACCCCCAGAACTTGATCTTAAACCCCTTCCTTCTAATCTTAAATATGCCTTTTTATCCCTTGATAGCTCTTGTGTGTAAGTGGTTTGAAAACCAAGAATCTAATCCAAGCCTAGTTTTGTTCAAAATGGCAGAAACCTATTTTTGTTGTTGAAGGAATTTTTGATTCCAAAGTTGTCTTAAAACCTCTAGAATCCAACTTTAGGTTGTATAAGTTGATTGAATCCAAGGGTTGAGAAATTTCAATAATCGCTAGCCTTTTTGCCTTGAGAAAATCGAAACCCTAACCTTTGAACTAGATGAATTTTATTCCATGTTCTTAGTTCATGATCTTGGTTTAAGTTCTTATTCATGTTTAAGATACTTAAGGATCATAAATCCCTAAGTTGGAAAAATTTTAAGTTTCCTAATCTAGTTTTTTTTTAAGAGGCCGAATCCTACTCTTCATGAATTAGATGTGTTGTTGTTTGATTTGAGTTATTTTGGTTGCAATTCGTTTGAAGGAATCGATCGAGTAAGTTTGACTTAAGCCGACGGAGGAGAATCGGATCGGGATAGGGAGATTTCTTGAAACTGCTAGTTCGAAAGTCATCAAGAGGTAAGGGGAGCCTTGCCCGAGGGATTTTTCTCGATAACTGTGTGTGTGATATATGTGGTTGTAGTGTTTTCTGGTTTATTTTATTTGGTTATGTGTTTCTAGCTGTTTATCTGTGTTTCGGTGATTTATCTGCTTTTAATTTATTTAATTATCCGCAGATATATATTATGTTGCTATGATGTATGATTTGTGTGGCAATATAGTTTTGATGATGATGTTAGATGTTGTTTGTGAAGCCTGACAGTGGTCAGTGCACAACCGTTTAATCAGATAAAAGCTTTAATAAGCTGCATAAAATTATATTCAATGTTTTATGGGAAATGTTGGAATATAATGTTTATGGAAAATATTATTTGGGAAAAATAAGAGTTTTTGGAAAATATTATTATTTTAATGATTTATTTGTGAAAAAGTGAACTATGTGTCACAGAGAAGGGGTAACCGTGAAAATATTTTACTACTGCAAATTTTTACATAAGATATTCCGTAATATTATAAAAAGTTATTTTGTGAAGTTAATCAGCGAAAATAACTTAATCATGAATTTAGAAAATTGTTTAAATGGAAAAAGCTAAGTTTTACCTTAAAATACTTTAAAAGGACTTAACGACGACAATTTGGAAAACCGACAACGACAAGTATTTTAGAAACGGCAACGTGTATTTTTTATGAACTCCAAATCTCTGTGACCCTCTTTTCTGAAAATGATGTTTTTCGGTAACCGGTGTTTTATGGCAGAAATCTTCTCACTTAGCAAATTTTCCGAAATCAAGTTTTCTCAAAGATGTTAAAGGTTGAAAGTGTTATGGAACTTAGTAACCGAGACGTCGGGGTACTAAGGTTCTTAAGGTGTTGTGGACTTGGTGTCTTGTGGACTTTGAGGTCCTGTAGACGTGGTGTTTGACATGATGGTTGTTAAAGGTGTCAAAACATTTTGAGATGTTTTCTATTACCACAAACCCTAAGCCTGATGCATCGGTCTAGGTGTTTTGTGATTGAGCACTCGGACTTTGGGGTCCTGTGTTATTAATGAAAGTTTTAAGATGTTTAAGATTACGGTTGGTCGTAAGCTTTTAAGCTTCGACAAGGAAAGATTGAACACAAAGAGAAGTGTCAAGAACAAAGTGTTTTCTTGCATGCATTTGGCAGACGTGCCTACGGTTTTATGTATGATTACCTTGCGGCATCAGGTATTTCATAATTACGATTTTCTTCATTGTGCCAGGTTGGACAATGAAACCCCATATACGGTTTTATCACTGTGCCACGTTGTTGGACAGTGTGCAATGGGTTTTGACTGCGTGCCTTGTGCCATGGGATGGCTATTGAGTTTGATCCACTCATTACGTGTTGGGATATCTCATGAGATTAGGTGTGAATGTTTAGATGGTGTATATGAAGTGTTCATGCATAATTTTAAAATGTTGATGTTTGGGGTGTGAAACCCATCGATAGAGTATATGCTTATATATGTGTATGTGTCGTATGTGAGTCACACTAATGGTTATCGTGTTTATATCCATATATTGGTGTCTCACCCTTACAAACAATATCAGGTATTCTTCCTGTTGGCGAATATAAGGGAAAGACCCTTTAGTTTGGAGCGTGTCGAAGCTACCCTCTACTGTTATAGTATTAGTTAAGTTACGACCAGCTTAGGTTTTATGTTATGTTATGTTTGGAGATAATCTATGCTTATTACAGACATAAGTGTGAAAACATATGAGGCAGTATAATTGTATGACTTATATACTATTATGTACTTAAGTGTGATTTCGTTATGTTGCTGTTATTATGAGGTTAACAAGAAGAAAAAAATTTTATCACCATATTTTGAAAAGATAAACTTTGAGAAAACAGTGTTTTCCGAAAGCAACCAGCAAATTAAAATATTATTTTCCGCAAACGGGTAATCATGTGATGACCTAAGTTAGGGTGTCACATTAGTGGTATCAGAGCTGGTCGAGTCTTTCGGGATCTTTGGAAAATAGGTCTGTTGTGTTGACGTTGTGTTTTCTCTGAGTTAAGTTTTGTTTGAATTACTTCTTAGAAGTAATGTGTGTCAATACACCAATGCGCGTTTCATTTTCTGGTTGCGGTTTAACTGATATGTATGGGCAGGTCAGTATGGAACTCGCACCAGAAGGTGGACGTGGACGAGGACGTGAACGCGGACGCGGACGTGGACGTGGTCGCAGAGGTGGTCCTATTGGCGGTCGTGCCAACGTGAATGAGAACTATGATGATGGAGTGGACTATGTCGCTCAGGCTATGGAACATGTGGCAGCTGCAATTGCCAATCAAACTGCATCCATGAATGCCTAGACTCTACAAGTTGCGGAAGGCAAGGCTCTGACTGCTTTTCGAAGCCAAAATCCTTCACAGTTTGGTGGGGATGCTGATCATGAGAAAGCTGATTTATGGATTCAGGAGCTGGAGAAAATATTTGAACTGGTGGCTACTCCAGCTGATGTTAGAGTTACCTATGCTGCTTGCCTACTAATAGGAGATGCAGAGTATTGGTGGAAAGGGGTCAGACAACTGCTTGAAGCTGATCATCAGGAAATTACCTGGATCATTTTCCGAATTGCGTTCATGGACAAGTATTTCCCGGAGAGCGTGAGGATCGAGAAAGAACAAGAATTTCTGGGGTTACAACAGCAAGACTTATCTGTGGGGGAGTATGCGGCAAAGTTTGAGTCGCTTGCCAAATACTTCCGTTTCTTTCAAGCACAACCCAATGAGAGCTGGAAGTGTGAGAGGTTTGAGGCAGGGATGAGATTTGAGATTCAAGAGTCTGTCTTACTTCTGCAACTCCGCACTTTTCAAGCTTTAGTTGAGATGAGTCGGAAGATAGAACAAATGAGCAAGGGAAAGGATAATAAGGGGAATGTTGGAGGACCTTCTCGTTCCAAGAACCAGGATCAGAAAGAGGAACAGAATCAGAAGAAACCTTATTTTCGTCCACCGGGAAATAACCAGAATCGACAACAACATCATGCGAATTTTGTTGCATCAGGGAGTGGTGGCCAAAAGAATCAAAGTCAAGGTCAAGTTAGAAGGTGCTTTAACTGTGGAGATACAAGGCATATGATGGATACTTGCCCTACGAAGGGAGCTAAGTGTTTCAATTGTAATCAATTGGGACATTTAGCGAAGGATTGCAATGCACCAAGGGGAACTAAATGTTTCAACTGTGGTCAAGTGGGACATTTGGCGAAGGACTGCAATGCGCCAAAGCATGGACCAACTGTCAATAACACCAACGTTGTTAAGCCAAAGACTGCGGGTAGAGTATATAATGTGTGGGGAGCTGGGAATTCAAATTAAGACGGTAATCTCTCAATTATACTTTTAAAATTCGAGTACAATTCATACCTCTATCTCGATGGATTGTGTGTGGATATGTTGAAATTATCTGTTTCTTTTATTTTCATGATGTCATTGTTTTAAACTTCAAGGTGGAATTCTATATGTTTAGACTATCCTATTGCTGTTCGGGATAGACACTTTCTTGACAAAACTAGTTTCTCAATGAGACTTGCTCTAGTCACTTTTACTTTTGGTAGAAAGTGATTCAGTCTGAATTCTTGTCGGACCATAGTTCTTTTAACTTGTTGGCAAGGAAATTCTTGTGAGAGAAGAAACTTTCTTAGATTCATGTTTGTAAACGTGTACCGATCATACATTTTTACTTTCCTGAACCTATCAAAGGATCTTATCCATGAGATATTCTTTTGTTCTTTTCAGTTGGATAAACTTATTCGGTCTTTTCTTATGAGTAAACTGTTGGGAATAAGAAATCCTGTTGCTTTTCGAGTCACCAAATTTCGAAGACAAATTTTTTTTTTAGTGGGGTAGTAATGTAACACCCCGATTTTTCGCTGTTACATATCGGTAATAAATATATAAATACATATATTTTTATCCGAGACTTAGAAAATGAGTTTGGGTAAACAACTGTTATTTTCATGTCATATTTTATATCTTAAGGTTACGATAAAATTTTGGGCTGAAAATTTAGACGGAACCGGGTCTGCGATTTCACTGACAGTAAAAGTTTACTGCTCAGATGACCTAATTTTAAGTCGTGAACAAGATGAAAATTATTTTTATCGTATTTGCTATGTTATTGGAAGTTTTGAAAATTTTCGTGTAAAAATAAAATATTTTGTTTGTTGCTGTCGTAAACATCGAGATGTCTCTAGGAAATCCGCTTCAGATGAGCTAAAAGGGTCAGCAACGGAGCTCAGATGACTGATGTGATTGATGCGACTAGCATTAATGACGATCCTATCCATATCATATTGGCCATAATGGCGCATTTATGACAAATGGATATTTTTGCTTGGAATTGACCATTTTACCCCTAGCTCTCCATGAATTTTGCAAGTTTGCCATTGTAATTTTTGACCCAAATGCCCCCAAAACCCACGGCTCCTTCATCATAATGCACTTAGGCAATTTCATTCCATTCATTCTTGCCATTTTCCTTAAAGAACTTAAGCTTTTTCTTAAGAACACACATTGATGTTCTTACTCAGCCAAAACTGTCTCGCAAATTATGACCCTTTTTTGTTTTGAATCTCGAAAAACTTTCTACATGAAAGTTGTTCCTCTTCATCTCTTCCTTCCCACCCAAATCATAATTTCCTTTGATCATAAAGAGGTAACCTCTCATAATATTGTTATTCTAAGTTTTTCTCTTCACAACTTTTATGAGTTTAAGCCTTTGATCATCATGTTCTTCATTTCATTCAAAGTTTATGAAGCTAACTTCAAAAATCCATAACTAATTGTAGAAAAATCCTTTTGACTTGAAACCAATTGCTATGATCTCATAATCATCTCTATATTCATCATCTAGAATCATATGATCATGAGAAATTTCCTTCCCAATTTTCTGAGCCTTGCCGAAATCCCTCAAAAGTGGGTGTTTTCGGATTTTTTCAACTTTAAACTTTGATTCATGATTTAATCTCTTAGTACCTTGATAGCTCTTGTGTGTAAGTGGTTTGAAAACCAAGAATCTAATCCAAGCCTAGTTTTGTTCAAAATGGCCGAAACCTATTTTTGTTGTTGAAGGAATTTTTGATTCCAAAGTTGTCTTAAAACCTCTTGAATCCAACTTTAGGTTGTGTAAGTTGATTGAATCCAAGAGTTGAGAAATTTCAATAATCCCTAGCGTTTTTGCCTTGAGAAAATCGAAACCCTAACCTTTGAACTAGACGAGTTTTATTCCATGTTCTTAGTTCATGATCTTGGATTAAGTTCTTATTCATGTTTAAGATACTTAAGGATCATAAATCCCTAAGTTGGAAAAATTTTAAGTTTCCTAATCTAGTTTTTTTTTTGAAGAGGCTGAAACCTACTCTTCATGAATTAGATGTGTTGTTGTTTGATTTGAGTTATTTTGGTTGCAATTCGTTTGAAGGAATCGATCGAGTAAGTTTGACTTAAGCCGACGGAGGAGAATCGGATCGGGATAGGGAGATTTCTTGAAACTGCTAGTTCGAAAGTCATCAAGAGGTAAGGGGAGCCTTGCCTGAGGGATTTTTCTCGATAACTGTGTGTGTGATATATGTGGTTGTAGTGTTTTCTGGTTTATTTTATTTGGCTATGCGTTTCTAGCTGTTTATCTGTGTTTCGGTGATTTATCTGCTTTTAATTTATTTAATTATCCGCAGATATATATTATGTTGCTATGATGTATGATTTGTGTGGCAATATAGTTTTGATGATGATGTTAGATGTTGTTTGTGAAGCCTGACAGTAGTCAGTGCACAACCGTTTAATCAGATAAAAGCTTTAATAAGCTGCATAAAATTATATTCAATGTTTTTATGGGAAATGTTGGAATATAATGTTTATGGAAAATATTATTTGGGAAAAATAAGAGATTTTGGAAAATATTATTATTTTAATGATTTATTTGTGAAAAAGTGAACTATGTGTCACAGAGAAGGGGTAGCCGTGAAAATATTTTACTACTGCTAATTTTTACATAAGATATTCCGCAATATTATAAAAAGTTATTTTGTGATGTTAATCTGCAAAAATAACTTAATCATGAATTTAGAAAATTGTTTAAACGGAAAAAGCTAAGTTTTACCTTAAAATACTTTAAAAGGACTTAACGACGACAATTTGGAAAACCGACAACGTCAAGTATTTTAGAAATGGCAACATGTATTTTTGATGAACTACAAATCTCTATGACCCTCTTTTCTGAAAATGATGTTTTTCGGTAACCGGTGTTTTATGGCAGAAATCTTCTCACTTAGCAAATTTTCCGAAATCAAGTTTTCTCAAAGATGTTAAAGGTTGAAAGTGTTATGGAACTTAGTAACCGAGACGTCGGGGTACTAAGGTTCTTAAGGTGTTGTGGACTTGGTGTCCTGTGGACTTTGAGGTCCTGTAGACGTGGTGTTTGACTTGATGGTTGTTAAAGGTGTTAAAACATTTTGAGATGTTTTCTATTACCACAAACCCTAAGCCTGATGCATCGGTCTAGGTGTTTTGTGATTGAGCACTCGGACTTTGGGGTCCTGTGTTATTAATGAAAGTTTTAAGATGGTTAAGATTACGGTTGGTCGTAAGCTTTTAAGCTTCGACAAGGAAAGATTGAACACAAAGAAAAGTGTCAAGAACAAAGTGTTTTCTTGCATGCATTTGGCAGACGTGCCTACTGTTTTATGTATGATTACCTTGCAGCGTCAGGTATTTCATAATTACGATTTTCTTCATTGTGCCAGGTTGGACAATGAAACCCCATTTACGGTTTTATCACTGTGCCACATTGTTGGACAGTGTGCAATGGGTTTTGGCTGCGTGCCTTGTTCCATGGGATGGCTATTGAGTTTGATCCACTCATTACGTGTTGGGATATCTCATGAGATTAGGTGTGAATGTTTAGATGGTGTATATGAAGTGTTCATGCATAATTTTAAAATGTTGATGTTTGGGGTGTGAAACCCATCGATAGAGTATATGCTTATATATGTGTATGTGTCGTATGTGAGTCACACTAATGGTTATCGTGTTTATATCCATATATTGGTGTCTCACCCTTACAAACAATATCAGGTATTCTTCCTGTTGGCAAATATAAGGGAAAGATTTAACACCCTGTTTTTCAGAATATTTTAATTAAGCTGGTTGTATTAAGTTGGATTTATCGTTTAAGGGCTTAGTGGGATTTTTGGCTAAAAGTCCCTTTCTGGTACATGTGCACACCCGTGCTTATTAGCCAGCAAGCCCGTGCTTAAAGTCAGAAGCGAGTTTCTGATTTTAAGTTGAGCACGACCGTGCTCAACATTAAGCACGCCCGTGCTAAATGCGAGGGCCGCGTCTCGTGACGCTAAGTGGAGCATTACCGTGCTCAAGGGTAAGCACGACCGTGCTCAGGTCCGGAATTTATATGCGTGAGCAGAATCGAGGGTTTAACGTTTTAACCCTATTTTGGTGAGTGCAGCAGCCTTGAGTGCGGCCAGGGCAGAGTTTCTTCCGTTTTTCTTCCTTGTGATCAGTTTTGGTGAGAGTTGGAGGCCTTGGGAGATCGCTAGCATAGCTGTGTTGTTGCATGGGTAACGTTTCCTCCCTGTCTAAGTTCCTTTTCCATTATTGTGAATAGGGAACTAACCTTTGGTATTCTGTTGATCCAAGGTTTGGTTTCGGTGTAAGTCGCTGTAAAGGGGAAGAGCCGGTTCGTTGCTTAGGACACCGAAAGAGCTGCCTTCAATCCAGGTATGGGGCGAAGGGTAGTATCTACATAGGTTTGGGTTTAGGGTAAAGTAAAGGGGTTCCCATAACCTCGGTTGATGCATGTTATGTATGTATGATTGGCTGATTAGTTGATAACATGTTAATGATTGATAATATGTTATGGTTATGTTCATGGTTGGTTGAGTTTATGTTGGTTGCATTACTATGAACATGTTGATATTGTTGGTTGATGCCACTGTTACGTTGATGTTGATTTTATTGCCGAGTTTAATCCGTGAAATACGTTGATAACTGATTTAGGATGTTTAATGGATTAAATCATTGATTTTGGTTAAGTATCAGCCTCTGTTCCTGCCCAGAACAGCACTGTCGCGCGTTGAGCACGACCGTGCTGAACAGGGAGCACGACCGTGCTCCCATTTGAATTCTGGGAAGATGGCCGCGCTGTTGAGCACGGCCGTACAGGACAAAGAGCACGATCGTGCTGCTGAGCACGACCGTGCTCATTAAGAAGCACGACCGTGCTTCACTTACAAGGGAGCACTCCCTCACGTGCTTTAGCACGACCGTGCTGGGTTACTAGCACGACCTTGCTCAACCCACTGAGACAGAATAAGATTAAAGGACTTAAGGGGTTTTAAACCCCACTTCCCTATGATGATAACTGATTAGACAACTTGGTAAATGTTAATAAAGATAAATAAAGATGATGAGATGGTGAGATGTTAAGTCGATACCCTTTGGGGTGCCGCAAGCTGATGAGTTGTGCCTTGGTGCTTTTTGGCCAAGGAGGCCTTGACCCCACGGTTTGGGTCTAAGGTGTTGTTGTGACGTACCTTGGTGGCCGAGAGTTTGCCCCAGGTACTGCGGTTAATTCCGCTTAAGTCCTCAGGTAGATTCCGCGAGGCAAGTTGGTGCGGTTGATTCCGCTGTTACCTTCGATCGATTCCATTGGAGTTATGGAGGTGGTGTTGCCGTTGTTGTCGTGTTGCATACGCATTGCATCGGAGATGTTGTTTAGGGATGTTCGACATAGGGGAGATCGTCCTAGAGTACGGCGATCCGGCCATCCACGGTTGGAGTAGATTCTCCTAGCGCCCCCGTGATGAGGCATTCGTTGGTTTGATGCGTTGGCTATCCAAGGAGTAGATTCTCCAGCGTTGAGTAGATTCTCAATGTGGATATGTAACTCCGAAGTCGTTCATCCCGAGTTTAGTGGATCTACATGCATTGATGGTTTAGCGGAGTAGGACTGCATTGCACTGCATAGCATAATGATGATGTTGATGTTTGATGTGATGCTGCTATGCTTGTTGTTTACTTTACTGCCTATCTCCATGCTAATATGTTTATACGATTCTTACTCCCTATATATGTTTGTTGTTTGTGTTTGGCCTGATTGGCACATTGCAGAGGATGACGAGCAGCCCGGAGAGGAGTGACTCTGAGGAGCCGCCACTCATCGTAGGGCTAGTTTATGTTTCATAGTCGTTAGTTTCAGTTGTAATTCCGTGGATTTTATTCCGGAACGGTTATACCAGCTCTATATGTGACATCGGGGTTGGGTTATATTCTTTGGTTGATTATGTTTTTATTATTTAAAACTGATTTTATTTCCGCGTTGTAAACGGTTCATGTGGGACTTTTCTACCCATGGACAATGGTTTATTTTATCCAGTAATTGCATGTTTCCTTTAAATGTTTTTAATTTAAATGGCTTTTAACATGCGGGGTAGAAGGGTGTCACATTTAGTGGTATCAGAGCAGTTCGACCTTGTTCGGACGTGGTATGAGTCTGTTGTGTGACTCTTGTGTGAATTGTCTATACTTGTTATAGATAATGATGTTTTAAGTTAGTTGCCTATAGCTTTTACTCGCTAAGTTTATGTATTGAAGGCTGTTTTGGACATGTACAGGAACTAATGGCCGGTAGAGGACGCAACGATCAGGCGATTGCTGACGCGTTGGCACTTTTGGCCAATGCTATCGGACAGGTCAACCCTAACAACGGTGGGCCAGCTGAGTTCCAGGGACTGGATAAGTTCTAGAGGAACAACCCTCCGTCGTTCAAGGGAGCGTATGACCCAGAGGGAGCATTGTTGTGGCTGAGGGAGACAGAGAAGATCTTCCGTGCGATGGACTGCAATGATCAGCAGAAGCTCATCTTCGCCACCTTCATGTTGACTGAAGAGGCGGAGCACTGGTGGGATAACTGCAGGCAGAGGATGCAGGCAGAGGGCACAGCGGTGACTTGGGCTGTGTTCAGACAGAGGTTTCTGGAGAAGTATTTTCCAGCGGATATCAGGGACAAGAAGGAGATGGAATTCTTGTCTTTGAGGCAGGGGTCGCTGTCAGTCGGTGACTATGCGGCTAAGTTCGAGGAGCTGGCTAGGTACTACACTCCTTACCAGCATGAGACGGACGATCGCTCCAAGTGTGTGAAGTTCGAAGCGGGACTTCGGCCTGAGATCAAACAGGCCATCAGCTATTAGGAGATCAGAGTCTTCCCTATTCTGGTCAACAAGTGCAGGATCTATGAGGATGCCAGCCAGTTCAGAGCTGCTAGTTCCAGAGGATCGGACAATCAGAGTGGCAAGAGGATTGATCAGAGGGATAAGGGCAAGCAGCGGTATGCCCCTTCGGGCAAGGACTTCAAGCAGAGTGGCAGGAAGCCCCAGTTTCAGTAGAGTAGCTTTAGGGGTGGGTTCTCTGATGCCCCTAGAGCTATGAGGTGTGGGAAGTGTGGAGCACAGGACCACTATTCATCCCAGTGCAAGGAAACACAGGTCATCTGTTTCAAGTGTGGCAAGCCAGGCCACATCAGTCGCGAGTGTGATGGAGTTAAGGCCGAGCCTCCCAGCGCTAGCAAGAATCAGAAGTCCCAGGCCAACAGACTGAAGACCACTGGGAGAGTCTTTACTCTTAGTGGAGCCGAAGCCTCCGAGTCTGATGACTTGATCCAAGGTACGTGTTTAATTGATGGAACTCGATTAACTGTATTGTATGATTCGGGTGCTACTCACTCGTTTATATCGCATGATAGGGTCAAGAGTCTAAAATTGCCTGTTACCTTCCTTGAGTTTGATTTGTTGGTTTCTACACCTACAAATAAACCTGTTTCTACTTCTTATGCATGCAAGAACTGCCATATTGTTATAGATGATAAAACTTTCCTTGCTGATCTTGTATGCTTACCTTTGAAAGACCTGGACATTATTCTGGGTATGGACTAGTTATCTTCCAACCATGTCCTTCTGAATTGTTTCGATAAAACCCTGGTTTTTGGAACTCCAAAGGAGTCTAAGAATCCAGACCTTCTCTCTGCCAGCCAAGTACGAGCTTCGATGAGAGACGAAGCCCAAGTTTACATGATGTTAGCTTCCCTGGATGTAGAGAGCAGCCCTCCTGATGTCGCCAGCTTGCCTGTTGTGCGAGAGTTTCCTGAAGTGTTTCCGGGGGATGTTTATAACTTACCCCCAGAAAGAGATGTTGAGTTTACCATAGACTTAGTGCTTGGCACCGGGCCAATCTCCATAGCACCCTATAGAATGTCTCCTCTAGAGCTAGCTAAGTTGAAAGAACAGTTGGAGGACCTGATGAAGAAGCAGTTCATTAGGCCGAGTGTGTCTCCGTGGGGAGCACCCATGTTGTTGGTGAAGAAGAAGGATGGTAGTATGAGGTTGTGTGTCGACTTTCGGCAGCTCAACAAGGTGACCATAAAGAATCGGTATCCCCTCCCTAGGATTGATGATCTTATAGACCAGTTGATGGGCGCTTGCGTCTTTTCAAAGATAGATTTGAGGTCAGGGTACCATCAGATTCGGGTTAAGTCTGAGGACATCCCGAAGACAGCGTTTAGGACGCGATATGGTCACTATGAGTACTTGGTTATGCCTTTCGGTGTGACCAACGCTCCCGCGGTCTTCATGGACTACATGAACAAGACCTTTCACCCTTACTTGGATAAGTTCGTGGTGGTGTTTATAGACGACATCTTAGTGTACTCCAAGAGTAAGGAGGAACATGAGGAACACCTGAGGGTTGTCTTGCAGACCCTTAAGGAGAAGCAATTGTATGCTAAGTTGTCTAAGTGTGAGTTCTGGTTAGAGGAAGTGAGCTTCTTAGGACATGTCATCTCTAAGGGTGGCATAGCAGTGGACCCAGCTAAGGTAGAGACGGTGCTCCAGTGGGAAGCGCCAAAGTCTGTAACCGAGATTAGGAGTTTCTTGGGGTTAGCCGGGTATTATAGGCGGTTTATAGAAGGTTTCTCTAAGATAGCTTTACCCTTGACCCGTCTCACCAAGAAAGGACAGTTGTTTGTGTGGGACTCTAAGTGTGAAGAGAGTTTCCAAACCCTTAAGAATAGGTTGACATCAGCACCAGTGTTAGTTTTGCCAGATCCTAGTGCACCCTTCGTAGTTTACTGCGATGCTTCTAAGCAAGGGTTAGGTGGTGTGCTGATGCAGAATGGTAAGGTAGTCGCCTACGCTTCTAGGCAGTTGAAAACCCATGAGAAGAACTACCCTACCCATGACCTAGAGTTAGGAGCTGTGGTATTCGCCTTAAAGATCTGGGGGCATTACCTTTATGGAGCGAGGTTTGAGGTTTTTAGCGATCATAAGAGTTTGAAGTATCTCTTTGATCAAAAGGAGTTGAATATGAGGCAGCGTAGGTGGATGGAGTTCTTAAAGGATTATGACTTCGAGCTGACCTATCACCCAGGAAAGGCCAATGTGGTGGCCGATGCCTTGAGTAGGAAAACCCTGCATATCTCCGCTTTGATGGTTAGGGAGATGGACCTGATTGAGGAGTTTAGAGACCTTAGTCTAGCTTGTGAGTTTACCCCTAAGAGTATTAGGCTTGGTACCTTGAAGGTTACCAACAGTTTGATGGATCATATTAGAGAGGGTCAGAAGTTAGATAAGTATCTCTTAGACCAGCGAGAGTTGCTCGCTCAGGGTAGAGACCTAAGTTTTAAGGATGGCAGTGATGGTATCTTGAGGTTTAAGGATAGAGTTTGTGTGCCAGCTGTTTCTGAGCTTAGGATGTTGATCTTAGAAGAAGGTCATAGGAGTGGATTGAGTGTGCACCCAGGTGCCACTAAGATGTATCAGGACCTTAAGCGAATGTTTTGGTGGCCTAGGATGAAAAAGGATGTAGCTGAGTTTGTTTATGCGTGCCTAGTTTGTCAGAAGGCTAAGATCGAGCATCAGAGGCCTTCAGGTAAGTTGCAACCTTTGAGTATCCCAGAATGGAAATGGGATAGCATCTCCATGGATTTTGTGTCTGGACTCCCTAGGACTCCAGCTGGTTTTGAGGCAATTTGGGTTGTTGTGGATAGACTGACTAAGTCTGCCCATTTCATTCCGATGAGCATGGAGTATCCTTTAGAGAAGTTGGCTAAGTTGTACATCAAGGAGATAGTTAGGCTTCATGGTGTACCCTCTAGCATAGTTTCGGATAGAGACCCGAGGTTTACCTCTAGGTTTTGGAATAGTTTGCAGGAGGCTTTAGGAACAAAGCTTAGGCTTAGTTCAGCTTACCACCCACAGACTGATGGGCAGTCTGAGCGGACCATCCAGTCCTTAGAGGACTTGTTGAGGGCTTGTGTGTTAGAACAGTCAGGAAGTTGGGACAAGTTTTTGCCCCTGATAGAGTTCACCTACAACAATAGTTTCCATTCCAGCATTGGGATGGCACCTTATGAAGCTCTGTATGGGAGGAGATGTAGGACACCCTTGTGTTGGAGTGAACCTAGTGATAGTGTGGTGCTAGGGCCAGAGATAGTCTAGGAAACAACAGAAAACATTAAGTTAGTTCCGGAAAAGATGAGAGTTGCACAGAGTAGGCAGAAAAGCTACCATGATAAAAGGAGGAAGGCGCTCGAATTCCAGGAAGGCGATCATGTATTCTTGAGAGTTACCCCGACGACTGGGGTTGGTAGAGTGATGAAGGCGAGGAAACTTACTCCGAGGTTCATTGGTCCTTACCAAATCCTCAAAAGAGTCGGCGAAGTCGCCTACCAGATAGCCTTACCCACGTTCTTGTCAAATCTCCACAATGTTTTTCATGTGTCACAACTCAGGAAGTACGTTCATGACCCTAGTCACGTGATAGTACCCAACGCTATACAGTTGAAAGAGAACCTGACGTTTGAGGTGTTACCTCTTCGAGTCGAAGATAGGAGGGTGAAGCAGCTAAGAGGCAAGGAAATTCCTTTGGTTAAAGTGGTTTGGAGTGGGGCGACTGAGGAAAGTGCTACCTGGGAGCTGGAGAGCAAGATGATGGAAGCGTACCCGCATCTTTTCCCTTGAGGTACGTGTAAATTTCGAGGACGAAATTTTTATAAGGGGGTGGAATTATAACACCCTGTTTTTCAGAATATTTTAATTAAGCTGGTTGTATTAAGTTGGATTTATCGTTTAAGGGCTTAATGGGATTTTTGGCTAAAAGTCCCTTTCTGGTACATGAGCACACCCATGCTCATTAGCCAGCAAGCCCGTGCTTAAAGTCAGAAGCGAGTTTCTGATTTTAAGTTGAGCACGACCGTGCTCAACATTGAGCACGCCCGTGCTCAATGTGTGGACCGCGTCTCGTGACGCTAAGTGGAGCACGACCGTGCTCAAGGGTAAGCACGACCGTGCTCAGGTCCGGAATTTATATGCGTGAGCAGAATCGAGGGTTTAACGTTTTAACCCTATTTTGGTGAGTGCAGCAGCCTTGAGTGCGGCCAGGGCAGAGTTTCTTCCGTTTTTCTTCCTTGTGATCTGTTTTGGTGAGAGTTGGAGGCCTTGGGAGATCGCTAGCATAGCTGTGTTGTTGCATAGGTAACGTTTCCTCCCTGTCTAAGTTCCTTTTCCATTATTGTGAATAGGGAACTAGCCTTTGGTATTCTGTTGATCCAAGGTTTGGTTTCGGTGTAAGTCGCTGTAAAGGGGAAGAGCCGGTTCGTTGCTTAGGACACCGAAAGAGCTGCCTTCAATCCAGGTATGGGGAGAAGGGTAGTATCTACATAGGTTTGGGTTTAGGGTAAAGTAAAGGGGTTGCCATAACCCCGGTTGATGCATGTTATGTATGTATGATTGGCTGATTAGTTGATAACATGTTAATGATTGATAATATGTTATGGTTATGTTCATGGATGGTTGAGTTTATGTTGGTTGCATTACTATGAACATGTTGATATTGTTGGTTGATGCCACTGTTACGTTGATGTTGATTTTATTGCCGAGTTTAATCCGTGAAATACGTTGATAACTGATTTAGGATGTTTAATGGATTAAATCATTGATTTTGGTTAAGTATCAGCCTCTGTTCCTGCCCAGAACAGCACTGTTGCGCGTTGAGCACGACCGTGCTGAACAGGGAGCACGACCGTGCTCCCATTTGAATTCTGGGAAGATGGCCGCGCTGTTGAGCACGGCCGTACAGGACAAAGAGCACGATCGTGCTGCTGAGCACGACCGTGCTCATTAAGAAGCACGACCGTGCTTCACTTACAAGGGAGCACGCCCTCACGTGCTTTAGCACGACCGTGCTGGGTTACTAGCACGACCGTGCTCAACCCACTGAGACAGAATAAGATTAAAGGACTTAAGGGGTTTTAAACCCCACTTCCCTATGATGATAACTGATTAGACAACTTGGTAAATGTTAATAAAGATAAATAAAGATGATGAGAAGGTGAGATGTTAAGTCGATACCCTTTGGGGTGCCGCAAGCTGATGAGTTGTGCCTTGGTGCTTTTTGGCCAAGGAGGCCTTGACCCCACGGTTTGGGTATAAGGTGTTGTTGTTACGTACCTTGGTGGCCGAGAGTTTGCCCCAGGTACTGCGGTTGATTCCGCTTAAGTCCTCAAGTAGATTCCGCGAGACAAGTTGGTTCGGTTGATTCTGCTGTTACCTTCGGTCGATTCCGTTGGAGTTATGGAGGTGGTGTTGCCGTTGTTGTTGTGTTGCATACGCATTGCATCGGAGATGTTGTTTAGGGATGTTCGACATAGGGGAGATCGTCCTAGAGTACGGCGATCCGGCCATCCACGGTTGGAGTAGATTCTCCTAGCGCCCCCGTGATGAGGCATTCGTTGGTTTGATGCGTTGGCTATCCAAGGAGTAGATTCTCCGACGTTGAGTAGATTCTCAATGTGGATATGTAACTCCGAAGTCGTTCATCCCGAGTTTAGTGGATCCACATGCATTGATGGTTTAGCGGAGTAGGACTGCATTGCACTGCATAGCATAATGATGATGTTGATGTTTGATGTGATGCTGCTATGCTTGTTGTTTACTTTACTGCCTATCTCCATGCTAATATGTTTATACGATTCTTACTCCCTATATATGTTTGTTATTTGTGTTTGGCCTGATTGGCACATTGCAGAGGATGACGAGCAGCTCGGAGAGGAGTGACTCTAAGGAGCCGCCACTCATCGTAGGGCTAGTTTATGTTTCATAGTCGTTAGTTTCAGTTGTAATTCCGTGGATTTTATTCCGGAACGGTTATACCAGCTCTGTATGTGACATCGGGGTTGGGTTATATTCTTTGGTTGATTATGTTTTTATTATTTAAAACTGATTTTATTTCCGCGTTGTAAACGGTTCATGTGGGACTTTTCTACCCATGGACAATGGTTTATTTTATCCAGTAATTGCATGTTTCCTTTAAATGTTTTTAATTTAAATGGCTTTTAACATGTGGGGTAGAAGGGTGTCACAAAAGACCCTTTAGTTTGGAGCGTGTCGAAGCTACCCTCTACTGTTATAGTATTAGTTAAGTTACGACCAGCTTAGGTTTTATGTTATGTTATGTTTGGAGATAATCTATGCTTATTACAGACATAAGTGTGAAAACATATGAGGCAGTATAGTTGTATGACTTATATACTATTATGTACTTAAGTGTGATTTGGTTATGTTGCTGTTATTATGAGGTTAACAAGAAGAAAAAAATTTTATCACCATATTTTGAAAAGATAAACTTTGAGAAAACAGTGTTTTCCGAAAGCAACCAGCAAATTAAAATATTATTTTCCGCAAACGGGTAATCATGTGATGACCTAAGTTAGGGTGTCACACCCTTCTTCATTGCCAGTAATAATTTCTTCTTCTTTGACAGGTTCTATGGAGGAGAAACTCTTGTGAGTTCTGAGAGATAACAAGGAATCCTTTGGGTGGACCATTCATGATATTAAGGGTATTAGCCCCTCAATTTGCACCCATAGGATACATATGGAGGTGGAACACAGACCCAAGGTGCAACCTCAAAGAAGGCTCAACCCAAATTTAAAGGAAGTGGTGAAAAAGGAGGTAATTAAATTGCTTGATGCGGGTATTATTTATCCTATTTCTGATAGTCCTTGGGTGAGTCCTGTACAGGTTGTCCCTAAAAAGGGAGGAACTACTATCATGGAGAATGACAAGGAAGAATTGATAGCTATTAGGGAGGTAACAGGGTGACGTATGTGTATAGATTATAGGAAATTAAATGAGGCCACTAGGAAAGACCACTTCCCCTTCCCTTTATTGACCAAATGCTTGAGAAATTATCTGGTCGTGAATTTTATTGTTGCTTGGATGGGTACTCCGGATATATGCAAATACCTGTGGCTTTTGAAGATCAAGAGAAAACCACTTTTACTTGCCCATACGGTACTTTTGCATATAGACGGATGCCTTTTGGTTTGTGTAATGCACCTGCCACTTTCCAAAGATGCATGATGGCTATATTTTCTGTTATTTTAGAGGATTGCATTGAAATATTCATGGATGATTTTTCTGTTTATGGGTCCTCATTTGATAATTGTTTGCATAATTTGGGGGTGGTTTTGCAAAGGTGTAAAAACACTAATCTGGTTCTTAATTGGGAAAAATGCCAATTCATGGTAACTGATTGCATTGTTTTGGGGCATAAGGTTTCTCATAAAGGTATTGAGGTTGACTCTGCAAAGGTTGAGGTAATTACCAAATTGCCTCCTCCTAACTCTGTAAAGGCCATTAGAAGTTTCTTGGGGCATGCTGGTTTTTATAGGAGGTTTATAAAAGATTTTTCAAAAATTACAAAACCTCTTTCTAATCTTTTACTGAAAGATGCCCTATTTGAATTTTCTGATGCTTGTTTGGAAGCCTTTAAATTTTTAAAGGCTAAATTGATTGATGCACCTGTTGTTGTTGCTCCTGATTGGTCTTTGCCATTTGAACTTATGTGTGATGCTAGTGATATGGCAGTAGGTGCTGTTTTAGGCCAAAGTAAGGATAAAAATTTTCAAACCATTTACTATGCTAGTAGGACTCTTGATGAAGCACAAAAGAATTATACCACTACAGAAAAAGAATTGCTAGCAGTAGTATTTGCTTTTGATAAATTTCGTCCTTATTTGGTTATGTTTAAGGTTGTTGTTTATATTGACCATTCTGCTACTAGACATTTTCTTGCGAAACAGGATGCCAAACCAAGATTGATCAGATGGGTGCTGTTGCTACAAGAGTTTGATGTGGAAATTAGAGATAAACGGGGTGTGGAAAATTCAGTGGCAGACCATCTCTCAAGAGGAGATGCTTCTGTCAGACCACAAGTTGAAGAGGCCATAAAGGAGACCTTTCCTGATGAGCAATTATTCTCAGTTTCCAAACTTCCCTGGTATGTAGATTTTGTCAACTATCAAGCAGGTAATAAACTTCCCCCTAACCTTTCATATGCTCAGCGTAAGAAATTTCTTTCTGATGTTAAGTATTATTTTTGGGAAGAACCTTATCTGTTTAAGGTATGTAGTGATAAAATTATTAGGAGATGCATTCCTGAGGTTGAGACACATGCTATTTTAGAGCACTGCCATTCTATGGAAGCTGGCGGCCATTTTGGCCCAACTAGGACAGCTCAAAAAGTTCTTCAATGTGGCTTTTACTGGCCCACTCTTTTTAAGGATACATATAATTTTGTGAAATCTTGTGATAGGTGTCAGAGGAGTGGGAATATTTCTAGAAAGCATGATATGCCTCTAAATAATATTTTGGTTTGTGAATTATTTGATGTTTGGGGCATTGATTTCATGGGACCTTTCCCCAAATCTTTTTCGAATGAGTATATTCTGGTTGCTGTGGATTATGTCTCAAAGTGAGTGGAAGCAGTGGCTTTACCCACTAATGACGCTAAAGGAGTTCTAAAGTTTTTAAAGAAAAATATTTTTACAAGATTTGGCACTCCTAGAGCAATCATTAGTGATGGTGGCACCCATTTTTGTAACAAACAATTTGATAATCTTTTGACAAAATATGGTGTCACTCATAAGGTAGCCACCCCTTATCACCCAAAAACTAGTGGGCAAGTTGAGGTTTCCAACAGGGAGTTAAAGAAAATTTTGGAAAGAACAATTAACAGTTCTAGGAAAGATTGGTCTTTAAAACTTGATGATGCATTATGGGCATATAGAACTGCATTTAAAACTCCCATTGGCATGTCCCCCTATAGATTGGTTTTCGGAAAAGCATGTCATTTACCTGTTGAGTTAGAGCATAAGGCTTACTGGGCCTTGAAATTTTTGAATTTCGATATGCATCTTGCAGGTGAAAAGCGCTTATTGCAGCTTAATGAGATGGATGAATTTCGTCTTGAGGCATATGAAAATGCCAAACTATACAAGGAGCGCACTAAAAAGTGGCATGACAAGCACATTCAAAAGCGTGAGTTTCATGTTGGTAGTAAAGTTCTAATTCTTAACTCACGACTTCGTTTGTTTCCAGGAAAACTAAAATCTAGGTGGATTGGCCTTTATGAAGTTACCAAAGTCTTCCCATATGGCGTGCTTGAGGTAACCAGAGATGGGATAGAAACCTTCAAGGTTAATGGGCAGAGAGTGAAGCATTATGAGGATGGCGTGGTACCTGAGCGCTACACAGTAAACTTGGAATAACACCCCTCTCGGGAACAACCGTCAGGCTCGCAACGTTAAACAAGCGCTTCGCAGGAGGCAACCTGTGTTTCTTCCTATATCCTTTTATTAACTGTTTATCTGGTAGATGAAATTAACTTCCTCATTTCTTTTTCCTTAATTTAATTTTTTAGGAATTGAATTAAGTATGGGGAGATTAGAAAGCTTTTATAAATAAATAAATAAAAATGAAAAATGATTGCGGCGAATACTCTTGCTGGTGCTTACTTCTCGTAAGCATTGAATTGAGCACGACCGTGCTTACTAATGAGCACGACCGTACTCATCTGCTGGTTTAAGTAAGTTAAAATGGGGTTGAACACGACCGTGCTTACTAATGAGCACGACCATGCTCTTTTCTGATTCAAATTCGAATTTGAAATTGATTTTGAATTTTTAAATGGGATGAGCACGACTGTGCTTAACATTAAGCACGACCGTGCTCCTGCACTGATTTGAATTATAAATAAAGGAGGACAGGGAGAGCACGGATTAGGATTAACCGCGCTCTCACCTTCTCCTTCTTACTTTTTGCTCTGGCAGCCCCGTTACCCCTTCCCTAAAGTGTTTTTGCTCCAGTTATCAAAAGGTATGTTCTTCATGTTTTCCATTCTTGCTATATGTTACAGTGAATGAATGCATGATGTGATCCCTTCTTGTTTCCCTTTTCTTTCCTTTATTTTTTTTTCTTTTATTATTAAATTACGAATACTGACCAAGATCTTATTTGTGAAAACAGATGTCATTCTCAATCTCCTCGGATCATCCAGAGTTTCAACACATCAAAAATTCAATCAGGGACAGACTGTACCCATTCCCAGAAGTTGAAGTTTTGACTAAAAAACAAAGGGAGAAGATTGCTACCAATTCTTACCCCGGATACACTCCATCTCGCTTGAATTTCTGTCAGGACGCAAACGAGTATGCCCGGGTAGAGACCCTTAGAGATATTGAGCGGAGGGCAGAAGAACACCCACGTGGATATAGTGCTGGGCGTAAGTGCTATCATGACATGGTTGATAGGAAAATCAGGAGACTGGACCAGATCCCATTCCCAGAGATAGAGCGCTATACTGATGAGGAGAGAGACAGATGGTGTGACCTTTACTTGGTAGAAGCTGAAGCAACAAATGATTATGCATATCTGAAGATTGAAGAGGCTAGGCTTGCTAAGCTAGCATTGGAAGGAAATCCGGAAGGAGAACCGAAGGCGGAGGAGAAAGAGAAGGAGTCCTCTCGGACTCCTTGAGATAACAATTTCTAAACTCTTCCCTTTGTCTTTCTTTTTCCAAAATTTGCAAATTCTTTTTGGTCATTAAAAAAAATAAATTTTTTTAAAAAAAAAAAATACAAATATATATATAAAAAAAAAAAAATTAAGCACGGCCGTGCTCCTTGATGAGCACGACCGTGCTCAGTCACGATTTTGAAAAAAATAAAAAGGGGGCAGAGCACAGGCTAGGGTTACACTTTGACCCGTGCTCCTTCCTCTCAAACCCCTTTTTCATCATCTTTTCTCCTTACTTCACTTACTCCAGGTAACATTTTACAAGTTATCCCCTTTAATTGTTCATGCTTTTTGTGTAAGTGAAAGTTAGATAATGCAATGTGATTCCCTTTTTGATTGTTAATACATTAAAGCCGTGCGTATTGTTCATCATTTGCATCTCTGTTTGTGATTTCTGTATGCATGTGGTTTGCTTGGGTGTTTTGATTACACATGTATTGTCTCTATTTCTGCGTTATTTTCTGCTTTTTCTGGGTTTTTGCTTCGAGCACGGTCGTGCTCATCATTAAGCACGACCATGCTGTTCATCATCTGCATTTTCTGGGATTCGTAACTAAGCACGGCCGTGCTCATCATTAAGCACGACCGTGTTGTTCATCATTTTGCAGAATCACCCAGAATCAGTGAGCATAGCCGTGCTCCCTGTTAGCAAGGCTATAACATCCGTTATTTTATGTGTGGTTTACGTATGATGATTAGGTTTAGGACTTGAATTACATTTTTGAGAAGTGGTATGAGGCATGGATACCTTTGCATGTTAAGTACGCAGCTTATCCGTGTGAGTTTGAACGTAGAGACCAATTAGGGTTTCCCGGTTAGTGTCTTTTAGATATTTGAGGGTGGAATAATAAATTTGGAGTTAGATATGATATTAGGCATTTTTGATGGTTGGATATTGTTTATTAGGTCTTGAGGAGTCTATATCTCAAATTTGAGGTCAATCGGACTTCAAATGAGCTCTGAACGCAAAGAAACACGCAAGGTCAACATTGCTGACCCGAGGCCACGCTGAGCGTGGGTAAGTGACGCTGAGCGTGGGAAAGTGGTGCCATGCACGAGGACACATGGTGGGTGACGTGGAATGCATGCATGCAAGCTGATGGACGCTCCCACGCTGAGCGTGGTAAACTCACGCTGAGCGTGAGCGTCAGGAATTGGAAAAAAAAATAATAAGGGCTCAAGTGCATTCACTTGAGCCATTTGATATGAAAACTGAGAGTGAAGCTGAGAAATTTGAGAGAACAGTGAGGAGAGTTTAGAGAGAGAGGGGGGAGAGTTCTAGAGAGAAATACAAAGAGAAAGGAGGAAGAAGACAACTTCAACCTCAACCCTCCATTGCTGAACTTGAAGTTCTAGGTGAGGCAGCCTCTATTTTCTTTCCATTATTTTTTAGTTCACCGTTAGATTTTGTCCAAATTTTAGAGACAGGTTCGTGACTAAGGTTGTTGCTTATCCAACGGTTGAATTTTCTTCAGGACTTCCAGAATTCGAGTTATTCAACTCAGAAGCAAGGAGGAAAGCCAACCCGGGTAGCCCTTGACCAGCCACATTGGGAGGCTCGATCCAGACTCGTTTGCCGTTGAATCGTGTTGAAATTTTTAGAGAAGGTAAAGGAGATGTAGTTATTTTAACTGAACGGTTGCATTTATGAATAGAGGTCTAGATTGTATTTTTCGAAGCCAAAACAGAGGCGGGTTTAACAATATTGTTGGCAGATTTTGAGTTTCTAAGTTGGGTTTTCAAACTTTGCCTTTAGGTGAAATTTTGGAGGATCGGAGGCCTCGCCTGAAGTGAGACAGAGTCGTGAGAAGTCGGGAAGGAGTCGTCTCGCTTCGTTTTTGTAGCCATACGTTTTTCAGGTGGGGGAAACAAACTATTTAACGTCGGAAACGGCGCAGCTACATTTAGTTCGATAATGGCGTAGGGCGACCTAAACCCTACTCGAGAGCGAGTAACGGACAATGTCCATGTCACATTGGGGACTACTTAGTGGCACCAATGATGATATTGAAATTGTGCGTTCATCGTCGTTACGATAATTATATATTATTATATTATTTTATGACTAGCTGTTGTGACTGCTTGGATTGATTGAATTATTATGATGATGGATGATTGATAAAATGAGTATTTTATTTAATTGAAAATTATTATTATTATATTGGAAATTGGTGCCATGATTAATATGATGATTTGATGGAATGATGTTATGATGCCATAAGTGTAATGATTATGAGTAGAGTTCGAGTAAGTGATGTGATATGATGAGCATTGATGATGTATGGGGGAAATCATAATTTATGTGTTAGTAGTGCCTAACCGAGATGATTGATGTTATATAATGATGAGATTTTATTGAGGTTATTTATGAGGTGATCATGAGCAGTTAGGGCACTAGGGGGTGACCTGAAACATGGTCTGTGATATGTGGACCTGAAACATGGTCGTTGGGGTCTATTCCTCAGAGGGAGAATTCCCGGGGTCTAGGCTAACGGCGGGCCGTCCCAGACATGATTTCATTTTAGTTGCAGCTATAGTTCATGCGTTGCATGAGCACCCTGGCCGGGGTCCAGAGGTGTGCACCGGTTGTGTAGCTATAGTGCCATTGCTTTGCATGGGCACCCTCCAGCCGTGGACGAGGGTGTGCGCCGGGGCCTCTGGGACGTGTCGATTGTTGTGATATCCGGATATGGCCGACTACCTGAGAAGATTCATACAGCATTTGCATTGCATCATGATGGGGGTAGAGGAAAGATCCTAGATGTGGATTGAGGATGTTTGTGTTATATATATATATATATATATATATATAAACTATATTTTGGGAGATGGATGTTTATCGTGCTGTTATAGAATTAAATGTCGCTAAACCCTTTCCACGTTTGATGTTATATGGATTCTTATCCCCTTTTTCTTTTATGGTGTTTGTATATGTATGTTTTGTATCTCAGATCCAGACCTAGGAGATGGCGCATTGGGATCATCCCCGGATGACCCAGGACACGGGGTTTCCCCTCACGGGGAAATTTGAGTGTGAGTTCGTGGATCCTAACGGGTGGCTAGTGGACCTGGTCACTCATTTTGCTGTATATACGGGTCCAGTATCGGTGACATACGGATCAGAGCAGGGAGCCCCACTAGGCTTAGTGGGAACTTTCAGAGCAGGCATGACACTTCCCTTCCCCATCGGACCGCCGAATGGGCAGGTACCACCGGTGCCGCCTATGCCCGGTATGGCTCCAGTTCCCTTTTTGGTGCCTTTCGAGGAACTTGTGCCAGGAGTTGCACCCGCACCCGTACCGGCACCAGAGTTAGTGCCTGCACCTGCACTCGAGGAGGACCTAGTTGCTCCAGTTCAGAACCCGGTGCCTGTTCCTGAGGTACCAGTACCCCACGAGGTCAGAGTTACAGCTTCCCAGTCTTCCCGAGTCTCTCCTCGACTACATTCCAGAGACAGTCGGCTTTATAGACAGATGTTTCAAAGACCAGCAGACGGGAGCTCCTCCAGTGGTAGTGGTGGAGTAGCAGGACCTTCGAGATTCCCAGGTGGTAGCGAGGGTAGTAGTTGGTGATGACTCAGGCCAGTGCCATCATTCTAGTTATGTGTGAGGATTTTATGTATTTTGAAAGGGGACTGGGTGTGGAGATTTAGTATGTCCATGTCACATTGGGGACTACTTAGTGGTACCAATGATTATATTGAAATTGTGCGTTTATCGTCGTTACGATAATTATATATTATTATATTATTTTATGACTAGCTGTTGTGACTGCTTGGATTGATTGAATTATTATGATGATGGATGATTGATAAAATGAGTATTTTATTTAATTGAAAATTATATTATTATATTGGAAATTGATGCCATGATTAATATGATGATTTGATGGAATGATGTTATGATGCCATAAGTGTAATGATTGTGAGTAGAGTTCGAGTAAGTGATGTGATATGATGAGCATTGATGATGTATTGGGGAAATCATACTTTATGTGTTAGTAGTGCCTAACCGAGACGATTGATGTTATATAATGATGAGATTTTATTGAGGTTATTTATGAGGTGATGATGAGCGGTTAGGGCACTAGGGGGTGACCTGAAACATGGTCTGTGATATGTGGACCTGAAACATGGTCGTATTGTGGACTTGAAACATGGTCGTTGGGGTCTATTCCTCGGAGGGACAATTCCCGGGGTCTAGGCTAACGGCGGACCGTCCCAGACATGATTTCATTTTAGTTGCAGCTATAGTTCATGCGTTGCATGAGCACCCTGGCCGGGATCCAGAGTTGTGCACCGGTTGTGTAGCTATAGTGCCATTGCTTTGCATGGGCACCCTCCTGCCGCGGACGAGGGTGTGCGCCGGGGCCTCTGGGACGTGTCGATTGTTGTGATATCCGGATATGGCCGACTACTTGAGAAGATTCATACAGCATTTATTGCATCATGATGGGGGTAGAGGAAAGATCCTAGATGTGGATTGAGGATGTTTGTGTTATATATATATATATATATATATAAACTATATTTTGGGAGATGGATGTTTATCGTGCTGTTATAGAATTAAATGTCGCTAAAACCCTTTCCACATTTGATGTTATATGGATTCTTATCCCCTTTTTCTTTTATGGTGTTTGTATATGTATGTTTTGTATCTCAGATCCAGACCTAGGAGATGGCACATTGGGATCATCCCTGGATGACCCAGGACGCGGGGTTTCCCCTCACGGGGAAATTTGAGTTTGAGTTCGTGGATCCTAACGGGTGGCTAGTGGACCCGGTCACTCATTTTTTTCAGAGCGGGCATGACACTTCCCTTCCCCATCGGACCGCCGAATGGGCAGGTACTGAGACACCCCGATGTCCCTTTAAGAAAACCCTAATTAATTAGACCTTAATGCATAATTAACGTTAACGCGTTTATTACATTCGAAAATATATGTAAAATAAAAATTGTAGTTATTTTAAAACATTTTAAACATACGCAAGCGACATCATCCACACATATATACAATATATACAACACATCTATCAGAGTACGCCAAGTCCCCTCCATGGGACCATTACAACTTACAATCATCTATACAGACTCAAAGTATAAACATATACAGACTAACCAAAGAGACATAGAAGAAGTCCTAGAGATACCCGGCCCGCCTCTCAAAATACATCAAAGTACAAAACAATCTCGCAGAGTCTCACTGCCTATAGACGCATCCGACATATCCACATCATCAGTGATGTGGGCGTCTAGAACTACCCTTGCCTTCGCCTTAACGGCGCACTTATACCTGTGGTGGAATCTTCTGTAGATAGCGTTGTGGCCGGTAATCTTTCCAAGTAGTCGTTCCCATCTTGCTATTGTTGTTTATCTACCATACTGATAACATACATAGAAAGATAGAGGAAGAAGGGAGATAAGCAACAGAACATAGTCATAAAAATGGGGATGGGGACACATAGATCAACAGTCACATATACATCATACAACAAACAAACAATCATTCATCCAGCCACACCAACACAATCATCTTCAAGAGTCACATTCTCATATCATTCCTCTAAGGAGTCTCACTCCTATGCATGTCGGCCGATATATCTCATCCGGGTCTCAACCCCAAGACATTCCCTTATCAAGCCTCTCTGCTTAAGGAATGTCAGTTAGTTTGTCTAGGTAACTTTTCCGCTCGCCATGACCCATAAGAGTGCATCTCTCTGTGAGCTCAGCTCCATCAGAGGTATCTGGGTCGCCTCGGATAGTCAACCTTAGACGTGGATACTCAGGGCAAAGTCGGGACAACTAGGCTCTACCGGGGTACATGACGCACTAGGAGCTACCTAATGGTCACTATGAGCCTCTCGAGTCCAGTTCGTACATCCCCAAGGTCTCTCCCTAGACCGACCCTTCCATAATCCGTACTCGCACTCGAGTACAACTAACCTCGTATGACTCCCTGTCATACGGCTCGCCACCTTGGCAATATGCAATGCAACAACCATCCTTAAGTTAACACCGGAACCTTCTCTCACAATCCAAATCTCAAAATCACAGTCTCAGATTGGATGGCAATACATCCCCGGCCTTAAAGCCACAGTCTCAAGGCATTACCACGGTGTCAACTCTCAATAGAACCAGATCACACTATCAGTCATTCCCATCAACAATATATTATAGTAATAAAATATCATGCCATCACATCAATCATGCCATCACATCAATCATCACAACCAAGCATGTTATAGCAGTCATCACAGTAACAGACATAGCAAACAACCCCAATCATTATCAGTTCTCTAACCTAGAGTTTCAAACCGAACATTGATAAATCTACAATAACTAAACCCAAGACATTATTAAAATATTATTTTAGTGGGGTTTAGCCATTGTTGATTAATCAACATCCTAGTAGGGTCTGGGGCACCCTACATACATGCATATATATATAACTGTGACTCTATGCTTGCCTCCCCGACGATGTCGGTTACTTTCTCCCCACCTTGGCTTATCCGGTACAATTTTCCAAGCTCTCTACATGCCTCCTCTAAGCTATACAGCTGTTGTCTTGCTTCCCAGTTGACCCCTCAGTACTCCAAAATTTGCCCTAACACATGGACAGAGTCCTAGCAATGTCATAAACTCTAATCTTGCGACAGTTTCTCAAAAAGAGCTTAGATTCAAGCTAGACCCAAGAAAGAAAATTATTGAAAAAGGTTAAGTTAAGGATTCGAGCATTACCTCAATTGTAACAAAGAAACACTAGCCTATATGTGTAGTACTTGTTGCCCTGATCACAGATTTGAAGTCGGAATCGTGATCTAACGGACGGATTTCCCCTGGGCTTAACTTTCTTTCTCTAACCCTCTTTCTCTCTCTCATTTTCGAGCTCCCCTTCATCTCTCTCGTTTTCTCTCGAAAATTTGAGAGTTTTCTCCAACTTTCTAGCATTTTAAAAGCTAAAGGGGGTGAGTCAGCACTGATTACGCCCGGCCTAAGTTGTCTGCGCCCGGCTCAACCAATTACGCCCGGCTCAAGTTTTCTGCGCCCGGCCAAAATGGGTAGATCACCGCCTTTGAATTGCGCCCGGCCTAACAAATTTGCGCCCGGCCTAATTTTCTGAGCCCGGCTCAACATACCTGAGCCCGGCCTAATCCCGCGTTGACCAGTTTGACCAGAATCTCTGATTCACACGTTTCTTCGCGTTCTGAACTCGTTTGAAGTCCTATTGACCCCAAATTTGAAACACATACTACTTAACACCTAACGAACAAAATTAAGCTCTCACACCAACTTAATTACTGTCTGATTCCTTAATCGAGAAAACGGGTGTTACATTACTACCCTCCTTAAAATAAATTTCGTCCTCGAAATTTAAATTAAATTACCTCTTGTAAAAAATGCGGATATTGTTGTTGCATATCAGCTTGTCTCTCCCACGTTGCATCTCCAGTAACTGCATCCCAACTGACCTTGACTAAAGGAATTTGCTTCCCGCGAAATTCTTTTATCCTCCGGTCCTCAATTCATACAGGTAATGCCTCATATTCTAAGTTTTCTCTTAACTGTATTGATTCAGGTTCTATGATGTGCGATGGATCAGGATAATATTTTCAGAGTTGGGATACATGAAAAACATCATGAAGATTTGAAAGATTAGGTGGTAAGGCTATCTGATAGACAACTAGACCAATTCGGTGGAGAATTTGAAATGGTCCAATAAAACGAGGTGTAAGCTCTCTGGATTTTATTGCCCTGCCAATTCCAGTCCTCGGTGTGACCCTCATAAAAACATGACCGCCTTCCTGGAATTCCAAAGATCTTTGTCACTGTAGCTCTTCTGCTTATCCATTGTTGCTTTCATTTTCTCCTGACCTCAGGTCCAATCAATTGATTTTCTCCTATTTCATATCAACAGAGAGGTGTTCTACATTTTCTTCCATACAGCGCTTCATATGGTGCCATCCCAATACTTGAGTGGAAACTGTTGTTATATGTAAACGCAATCAATGGAAGAAATTCGTCCCAACTACCTGTATGTTCCAACACACATGCTCTTAATAAATCTTCCAGTGACTGAATTGTCTGTGTAAGCTTTGCCAAAATCTTGATGTAAATCTCGGATCCCTGTCCGAAACTATACTTGCTGGCACTCCATGCAGTCTAACTACTTCCTTAACATATAACTGGGTTAGTCTTTCCATTGAGACTTTTTGATTGATAGGCAAGAAATGAGCACATTTCGTTAATCTATCAATAATTACCCAGATTGCATCATACTTCTTAGGCAAACCAGACATAAAATCCATTGCAATACTGTCCCATTTCCATTTTGGGACATCCAAAGATTGCAATAATCTTGTTGGCTTCTGGTGTTCAATCTTTGCCTTTTGACACACCAAACAGGATTGGACATACTTTGCAACTTCCTTTTTCATTCCAGGCCACCAAAACATTTTCCTCAAATCTGGATACATCTTCGTAGCACCTGGATTTCTGATTAACCTGTTGGAGATATTGATCTTCTGCTTGCTTTTTCCAGATTAAGTCTAGGAATTCAAATTCACTGGTAATAGTAACCATTCCAAACTCATCTTATCCTGGAATAATTCCATTATCCCAAGAGTCTTGTCTCTGAATTGTTCGATCAATTCCAATTCTTTAACCATCATAGCAAATACTTGTAAAGATTTCCAACTTAAAGTATCTGCTACAACATTAGGTTTCCCAGGATGATATGGAAGATCAAATTCATAATCCTTTATGAATTCTATCCATCTCTGTTGTCTCATATTAAGCTTTTTCTAATCGAACAAATACTTTAAACTTTTATGTTCACTTTTAACTATTCCCTTCCATCCCTCTTATTCAATTTCAACTTCCTCCATCTTTTCACTATTAACTCCTCTTTCGAGGGAATCTACCTTTGATTTCGATGTCCTCGTCTGTCGGCTACCATGTCTCTAGTACAGTTCAATAACACACTGAGGTGGCCAAGCTCAGTATCCTATTACAAAGTACTAGTTTACATGGCATATAACAGACACACTCTTATGCTCTCCTGAAACCTAGCCTCGCACGCATTTGTCCACTCAACTTTTCCTTTTCTCATTAATTACGTTACAGGTAATGCAATCTTTGAGAATCCATCTACAAACCTTCTGTAGTATCATGCCAGTCTAAGGAAACTTCTCACTTCACTCACTGTCTTAGGGCGTTCCCAAGTCACAACTACTGAAACTTTGGCAGAATCTACAGCTATTCCATCCTTATTTATAACATGCCCAAGAAATTGTACTTCGTCCAACCAAAATTCACACTTAGACAACTTTGCATAGAGTTGTCTGTCCTTAAGTATTTGAAGTACGGCCCGAATATGCTCTGCATGTTCTTCTCTACTCAGAGAGTAGATCAGAATGTCGTCAATAAACACCACGACAAATTTGTCAAGATATGGTCTGAAGATGATTCATGTAATCCATGAATACAGCAGGTGCATTAGTTACGCCAAAAGTATAACCAGATACTCATAATGATCATACCGACTCCTGAATGCAGTATTCGGCATATCTTCTTCTTTTACTCTGATCTGATGGTTTCCTGATCTCAGATCTATCTTAGAAAACACAGTTGCTCCCCGCAACTGATCCATCAGATCATCTATTCTTGGCAACGGATACTTATTCTTGATTGTTACCTTATTCAGTTGCCGATAATCTACACACAATCTTGAGCTACCATCTTCCTTTTTCACAAATAAAACTGGTGCTCCCCATGGTGAAACACTAGGTTGGATGAACTCCTTCTTTAACATGTCATCCAACTGCTTCTTCAATTCTTCTAACTCTGCTGAGGACATTCTACGGTGCCATTGATATTGGTTCGGTCCCTGGTACAAGATCAATTGTGAACTCTATCTCTCTCTTAGGTGGCAGCCCTGGAACATCATCCGGAAAAACTTCTGGAAATTCACAAACAACAGGCAGTGCATCCAGCTTAGGAGACTCATTGGCTTCCACGGAAAAAATACCATGCAATCTCTAAGTCGTCCATCTTCCGAGTTACTGTAACTGGCAGGCAATAATCCAGATTGCTTCGAAAAACAAAGGGATTTATTTGAACAATCTAATATAACATGATTGGCCGAAAGCCAGTCCATGCCTAGGATAAGATCAATCTGCTGCATAGGCAAACAGATGAGGTCTACATCAAATTGCCTATTTTCTAAAGTAACAGGACAATTCCGACAAACAAAATAATAGTCAAAGTTTCTCCTATAGGGGTAGAAACAGTAAGGTCATAAGGTAATGAAGAAATAGGTAAATGAAAAGAATCCATGCACTTCATCAAAAATTCAGGACACTGATAAAATTCAGTTTCTCTCACGGTGAAGACTTTTCCAACAGCCTGAGGTCTTCCACCTTGCTGACCTTTGGTTTGAGTCTGTCTTCCTGTTCTTTGATTCTTCCCAACGTTATGTATTCTGCATTCTCCCAACATTGCTTTGAGGGCAATTCCAAGACATGTAGCCCACATTACCACACTTGTATTATGTAACATTCAACAACAAAAGGCAGTCTCCCTTGAAATGAGGTCCTCCGTACTTAAAACATATCAAATCTTTCTGTTGTGCTTGACCAGAACTCTCCCCTCTAACATTTGTTGACTTCTAAACGGGGCGACTGTACGGCTTTGCCCTTGTCTGAAATTTGCCTCCTCTTCCTCTCTGAATGTTACTCCTTATTGATCCACCGCTTCGTTGTTGGAGTTGAACTTTCAGTGTGCAATCTCAAGATATGTGGCCCATCTTGCCACATTGGAAACACCAACGGTCGTCCTTTGCTGAGAAATCCTTAACTTGATGCGGCCCTCGGCATCGGAAGCATTCTTGAGGTCGTTGTTGCTGCCTCTCATCTTTCTCTTCTTGCTTTCTGATGAACTGGGTATTCTCCTGAGTTTGTTGCAGTATAGCAATTAACAACTCTCTTATCACCCTCATCATCTCGTTGGTGTCACCGCCATTGTTCATTCCCGACGAACTTCCTAGATTGTTGGTATTTGGGTTATCGGTGACTCCGCCAATTCTTGCCCTTCCACGGCGTCCATTTCCACACACCATTTTAACTTCCAAAAGAAAGTATTAGTGCTCACTTGTAAGACATATAATTCAATACATAAGCAGTTACATCCAATATATGTCTTACAAATGCGGTAGGGAATCATTCTCATACTTTAAGAATAATTCGCGTATCGGACACTCTACCCAATCTAAGCATAGCAAACATCCAATGAGGATCCAACTAATAGTGTCGGTACTCATCCTACCCCACAGTCCTCACTCCTAATCAGACCTAATCCGACAGTCCGGTTTAGAATCGAACTGCTCTGATACCACCAAAAGAGACACCCCGATGTCCCATTAAGAAAACCCTAATTAATTAAACCTTAATGCGTAATTAACGTTAACGCGTTTATTACATTCGAAAATATATGTAAAATAAAAATTGTAGTTATTTTAAAACATTTTAAACATACGCAAGCGACGTCATCCCCACATATATACAATATATACAACACATCTATCAGCGTACGCCAAGTCCCCTCCATGGGACCATTACAACTTACAACCATCTATATAGACTCAAAGTATAAACATATACAGACTAACCAAAGAGACATAGAAGAAGTCCTAGAGATACCCGGCCCGCCTCTCAAAATACATCAAAGTACAAAACAATCTAGCAGAGTCTCACTGCCTATAGACGCATCCGACATATCCACATCCTCAATGATGTGGGCGTCTAGAACTACCCTTGCCTTCGCCTTAACGGCGCACTTATACCTGTGGTGGAATCTTCTGTAGATAGCGTTGTGGCCGGTAATCTTTCCAAGTAGTCGTTCCCATCTTGCTATTGTTGTTTATCTACCATACCGATAACATACATAGAAAGATAGAGGAAGAAGGGAGATAAGCAACAGAACATAGTCATAAAAATGGGGATGGGGACACAGATCAACAGTCACATATACATCATACAACAAACAAACAATCATTCATCCAGCCACACCAACACAATCATCTTCAAGAGTCACACTCTCATATCATTCCTCTAAGGAGTCTCACTCCTATGCATGTCGGCCGATATATCTCATCCGGGTCTCAACCCCAAGACATTCCCTTATCAAGCCTCTCTGCTTAAGGAATGTCAGTTAGTTTGTCTAGGTAACTTTTCCGCTCGCTGTGACCCATAAGAGTGCATCTCTCTGTGAGCTCAGCTCCATCAGAGGTATCTGGGTCGCCTCGGATAGTCAACCTTAGACGTGGATACTCAGGGCAAAGTCGGGACAACTAGGCTCTACCGGGGTACACGACGCACTAGGAGCTACCTAATGGTCACTATGAGCCTCCCGAGTCCAGTTCGTACATCCCCAAGGTCTCTCCCTAGACCGACCCTTCCGTAATCCGTACTCGCACTCGAGTACAACTAACCTCTTATGACTCCCTGTCATACGGCTCGCCACCTTGGCAATATGCAATGCAACAACCATCCTTAAGTTAACACCGGAACCTTCTCTCACAATCCAAATCTCAAAATCACAGTCTCAGATTGGATGGCAATACATCCCCGGCCTTAAAGCAACAGTCTCAAGGCATTACCACGGTGTCGACTCTCAATAGAACCAGATCACACTATCAGTCATTCCCATCAACAATATATTATAATAATAAAATATCATGCCATCACATCAATCATCACAACCAAGCATGTTATAGCAGTCATCACAGTAACAGACATAGCAAACAACCCCAATCATTATCAGTTCTCTAACTTAGAGTTTCAAACCGAACATTGATAAATCTACAATAACTAAACCCAAGACATTATTAAAATATTATTTTAGTGGGGTTTAGCCATTGTTGATTACTCAACATCCTAGTAGGGTCTGGGGCACCCTACATACATCCATATATATATAACTGTGACTCTATGCTTGCCTCCCCGACGATGTTGGTTACTTTCTCCCCACCTTGGCTTATCTAGTACAATTTTCCAAGCTCTCTACATGCCTCCGCTAAGCTATACAGCTGCTGTCTTGCTTCCCAGTTGACCCCTCAGTGCTCCAAAATTTGCCTTAACACATGGACAGAGTCCTAGCAATGTCATAAATGAAATAACCAAAGTGAACACAAGAAGGGGGGGTTGAATTGTGTTTACCAACTTTTTCGGTTACTTAAAAAGATTTTCGCAGGCACAACAAGAAGGTTTGATTAAGAGAGGATTAGACGAGTGAAACGTCTAATATTAAAACAGAATAGCACACACAAACGAAGAAGGTTAAAAAGAGTTTGATAACCACAGTATTAACTCCCCAAGTTAAAAAGCTAAGACTGAAACGATACTCAAGCAAATTAAAAGATAAGGGAGTAGAAATATCACTCAAGAGATTTATACTGGTTCACCCTAAAATCCACAGGGCTACGTCCAGTTTCTTGGCAGCACCAAGTTTCCACTATAACTGAGTAAATTACAGTACAAGTATTCTTTGCACACCTAGCCTCTTCAGGCTGAACACTCAAACAAGTATTCTTTTCTCACCTAGCCTCTTCAGGCTCAAAAACAGTAAGAGATAAAAGGTTTGTATAGTACACTTTAAACTGAACAGCTGTTCTTTCAGAGTAAATGGCAGCAGGCTTCTTGTACTTGTTGCAGAGAGCTTTCCTTTTTCAGTGCAACATCAGTTTACTTTTCCATAAAGTACTTTTTACTTTGTACTAGAATAGGCAAAAGGTTACTGCAGTGGTGCAGAGATAGCGTGTTTATTCCTTAAAACCTTGAAACAACGTTCTTTATTCTTTGTCCTTCGAGCTATTGTCCATAGGTCTTCGAGATCCTTAAGGATGGCCTATAATTTTGAATATGGTGACTTGGACTTGATTTCTGACTTACTGACTTGGTTTCAGCAATGAGAATTTTTAGACGGGTGGAAGTCATCCAAAAACTTAGACGGGTGAAAGCTTGTTCCAAAGTTAGACGGGTGAAAGCTTGTTCCAAAGTTAGACGGGTCAAAGCTTAGCTGAGCCAAACTTAGACGCATGCTTCTTGCCACGTCATCAACTGAGCTTAGTCTTTCTTGAGCGTTGACTTTCTTTGATTAATTTTCTAGACGAGTGAAACTTAGACGAGTCACTGCTGAGCTTCTACTAAAAAGTAGTCGGGTGAAATTTAGACGAGTGACTTCAAGTCTATTTTCCTGCACACTTATCAAATATATCAGTAATTTCTTTTGGTTCAATATTACCATACTTGAACTATTTGGAATCATCAAAACATAGAGGATTTACACTTTGAATGTGTTTTAGACTTATGAGGTCTCAACATTCTCCCCTTTTTTGATGATGACAAATATCTTTTCTGATTTTATTGAACATCAAAAAGAAACAGTAGAAATTTCTAAACAGATATAATTGATCAGGGTACCCCTTAGTTTATGCACTAAGACAGATATCAGAACATCATGATATTAGAAAGAATAACATACATAAAATCATGAAAACTTAAATTGCCAGATGAAAAACTCATGTCATTTAATCAAAGTCATGAAAGATTACAAATGATAGACATCACTGACTTAGTACATTGCATGACTCAACAAAGAAATGAAAAACAGATTTCTAAACACTAAGAACTAGGGTCTCCTTGGCTTTTGAAGAAAGCTTCCATCATCTGCTGCATTGCTTGCTACTGAGCCAACATCTGAGCTTGAAATGCAGTCTGTTGAGCAATTGCTTCATCCTGTCTTTGAATGACAGTCTGCAAAGTTGTAGCCATTTCATCCAGTCTCTGATGTGCAGTAGGATCAAATGCAACAACTGGAGCAGTAGAATCTGTAGTGGCCAGAGAAGTTCCAGAAGCTGATGGACAAGGAGGAGGGGTAGGAGGTAACTCTTCAACAGTAATATCATCCTCAGGGTGAGGATTTAGAAACACATTTGTTGACAGAGTGGTTTCAAAATCATTATTAGGGTAGAATTCTTTTAAAAAGGCATGAATTCTGTCATGATGTAGAGGGGAATCTATGATAGATAGAAGAAACTCATAAGATCTCCTAATGAGATTTATGTGAGTAAAAGGGGCAGTTTCAGGAAAGTTTAGGACAGAGAAGGGGAATACCATGAAAAAGGGAGGGAGAAAGTAAATAGAGGGTGAGACGGGGTAGAGAGCATAGGCTTGGCTACCTCTAATGGGAATGTCTGCCTTCTCTTCTTCTATCAACCCAGAACTGCAGCCACCCTTAGAGAACATCTTCTCTTTGAATTTCAGCTTCTGATCAGTTCTCTTGATAAGGGAGAACTTTTGATCCAATGGCAGGGATATTGTCTTCTTCTTTCCTTTTAACACCATTGAGTCAGGCATTACTCTTATGGCAGTAGAGGGCTTCATGAAGATGTGAGGATTAAATAGCCATTTTCCTACTGGCTTCTGCAACCTTTCCAGCCTCACAATCTGCCTTTCAGCTTCCAGAGAAGCAATCATGTCCAGAGTCTTGCCATCAAGGTAAGAGGGACAGAGATCATCTGTTACAGAGAAGGGTGTGGTTCTGGAGGATGAGTTGTAGGGTGGTAAAGTGGCTAAGGGGAGAGAGTTGTGTCTGGTTTCAGAGAATAAGTCTGGAAAGACTGTTCTCAGAGGCACTTGGCATTGGTTTGAGATATGGTCAGGGATTGGTGATTGTGGTGAGGGTGGTGAAATGGGGTTGTCAAAATACTCAAAGTCATTGATATCCTCAGTTTGAGGAATATCAGAATGGTGAGATATTTGTGGTGAGGGTGGAGCAGGTGAGTGAGTATCAGACATGTGAGGTTCTGATGTGGTAGGGTTAGGTTCAGAAGAGTGATGGTTAGGTGATGTATGTGGTGTGGAAATTTTTGGTGATGGAGGGGGTGTTGGAATTTTTGGTGATGGAGGGGGTGTAGGTGATTTGTGTGGTGGTGTAGGCATTCTTTGAGGTGAAGGTTGTGGAGTTGGAACTGTGGTGGTAGAAGGTTCTGTTTCCTGAGGTGGAGGGGATGAATCTTTCTGAGGTGAAGATGATGGTGATGGAGATTAAGAGGGAGGCAAGACAAGTTTCCTCTTTGTAACAGTTGTCCTCTTCTTTTTAGGGATCACAGTCTCTTCTAATTGAGACTCCCCCTCAGCTTGTACTGTCCTCTTTCTCTTGAATACCTTGGTAATCTTAGGTACAGCAGCTTCCGTAGAAACAACAGCAGCAGCAGGTTCAACAACCTGAGTAGACTCTTCAGTCCCAGCAGTTTCAATAGAGGTTTTTGTAATCTTCCTCTTCTTCCTCTGAAGCTGATCACTAATTTCCTCAGCTGGTTCCTCAACCACTTCAGATTTAACACCAGGAATGGAAACAGTTGCTTCCATCTGAGCAGAGGCTTCAGCATTGCCATCCAGAGTAGGGTTCAGGTTCATCTTCATTAAGGCCAGGGTTTTTGTGGTAATCTCAGTACAGAGATCAGCAGAAACAGCCCTTCTTAAATCCAACTTACAAGCCCTGAAGATCCTAGTCATAACCATTCCAAAGGGGTAATCTTTATCTTTTCCCTTTACTGCTTTCTCCATATGAATAAAGATTAGATCAGTTATGTCTATCTTTATTCTTTGGACAAGATGGAATAGGGCAAACTTTTCCAGCAGATTGACATGGTTTCTAGACCCAGTCCTAGGCATTACACAGTTTATAAGTAAAACATGTAAAAACCTTGCCTTGGGGGTCAGATACTTGGAGTCCATGTTCTCAGGGTTTGCAGTCCCATAGAGTACCAAATTTACATTAGCTTCCCCTTGATCCTTCATCCAGTCTTCGTAATGCCCAGCTCCTTCCCTAGGGCATCTTGTTACTTCAGCGAGTAACTCGTGAGTGATGAAGATATGATCCTAACCAACATCCCCAGAAATCATGTGGGTAGTGGTGTCCTTGGTGATCTTCGCTGTAGTCCAGAAATCCCTAACAAGAGCAGGGAAGACAAGTTCTTGCAGTTGGAAGAATGGTAACCATCCAGCATGGTTAAGTTCTGGGAGTACGTCCAAACCTTTCGTTCTGAGTTCATCAAAGTTTGGAACTCTTCCAGGGAGCACCTTCTTCAACTCAGTAACAGATATCTTAGTCTTCTCAGATAGCGTCTCAAGGAGGCTTTTGGGTGCCATTGATTTGAGAGAAGAGATTAGGGTTTGACAGAGAAGGCTTCGTGAAGGTGAAGACGAAGAGAGCTTAGAGAGAGAGTTTGTAAGCAAGGAACTTTTGAGTGGGTAGTTTTTGAAAAGACACGGGTTTATGCTAAAAACGCTTGAGTGCTTTTTGCATTGGGAAAGAGGAAAGAGAGTGTTGCCATAAATGACAAACAATCAATTTCAAACAAAATATAATAAAGTATTTAAGAAAAGGAGGGAAAGTGCAATGTACGTGTCTCAGTCAGAATTTAGCACTGAGTGCTTTTAGCCACGTCATTAGATGCTTGGCTAAATTAGACGAGTTGAGTAATCATAGAGAATATAGACAAGTAACATGGCAAAACATTTATTCAGGTACATTATGCATGTTAAGATTTCTTCTTATAAAAACAAATCTGTCTTCACTTAAAGGTTTGGTAAAAATGTCTGCCCACTGATAATCAGTGTTTACAAACTTAATTTCAAAAACACCTTTTTGAACATAGTCTCTAACGAAATGATGCTTTATTTCTATATGCTTTGCTCTAGAATGCTGTATTGGATTTTTAGACAGATTAATAGCACTAGTATTATCACACCAAACAGGTATATTATGCTCAATCATTGAATAATCTTCAAGTTGATATTTTACCCAGAGTAGTTGTGAACAACAACCAGCTGCAGATATATATTCAGCTTCTGCAGTTGATAGAGCAATGGTGCTTTGCCTTTTGCTTGACCAAGAGATCATATTTGTTCCAATGAAGTGACATCCTCCACTGGTGCTTTTTCTATCAATTCTGTCTCCAGCAAAATCAGCATCACAGAATCCAGCTAACCTGAAATCTTCAGATTTCTTATATAATAGACCAAGGTTAGTGGTTCCAATTAAATATCTGAAAATTCTTTTGACAGCCTTATAATGAGATTCCTTAGGGTCAGATTGAAATCTAGCACAAAGACAGACACTGAATTGAATATCAGGTCTGCTAGCAGTTAAATATAGCAAAGATCCAATCATACCTCGGTAGACAGTTTGATCTACCTTTTTACCTTCCTCATCTTTGTTTAGAACAACCGTTGGATGCATAGGAGTACTCATAGGCTTTGAATTTTCCATTTTGTACTTTTTCAGAAGCTCCTTGGTGTACTTCTGTTGATGGATATAGATTCCATCATTTGATTGTTTTATTTGAAGGCCAAGGAAGAACTTCAATTCTCCCATCATGCTCATTTTAAATTCATTCTGCATCAACTCAGAGAACTCTTTGCAGAGCTTTTCATTAGTAGCACCAAATATAATATCATCAACATAGATCTGTACTATTATGAAGTCTTTTCTTGAGCATTTCTTGAAAAGTGTAGTGTCTACTTTTCCTCTAATGAAGTTATTTTCCATTAGATATGTGCTTAATCTATCATACCAAGCTCTAGGAGCTTGTTTGAGTCCATATAAAGCTTTCTTAAGCTTATAGACATGGTAAGGATTTTCAGAGTCCTCAAAACCTGGAGGTTGCTTGACATAAACTTCCTCCTCAATTATTCCATTTAGAAATGCATTTTTAACATCCATTTGATAAAGAGTCATATCATGTTGTGCAGCATATGACATGAGAATCCTAATTGCTTCTAGTCTAGCTACAGGAGCAAAAGTTTCAGTGAAATCAATACCTTCCTGTTGATTGTAACCTTGAGCAACTAGTCTTGCCTTGTTCCTTACCACTTTTCCATCTTCATCTAGTTTGTTTCTAAACACCCATCTGGTTCCAATAATGGTTTTCTCTTTGGGTTTAGAAACTAGTGTCCAGACATCATTCCTTTTGAACTGATTTAGCTCTTCTTGCATGGCTAGAATCCATCTTTCATCTTGCAGAGCTTCTTCAATCTTTTTAGGTTCCAAATCTGATATGAAGGCCATGTTGTTGTTTTCATTGAAGGCAGATCTGGTTCTAACTCCTTGAGATGGACTTCCAATGATGAGATCTTCTGGATGATAGGTCTTGAATTTCCAATCTTTCTTCAGAGTCTGAGTTTCAGACTTATCAGCATCAGTCTGTATTTCAGATACGTCTACTTTTGACTTGTCTGAAGGTTCTTCTACTGTAGGATTGAGTTCAATACCTGCAACATCATCTTCTAGATCTGATAGTTCCCTATCAGTCTTCAAACCATCATTAAACTTTACATGAATTGATTCTTCTACAACAGAAGTTCTAGAATTGAAAATTCTAAAAGCTTTAGACATTTCAGAATAACCAATAAATATTCCTTTATCTACTTTAGAATCAAATTTACCAAGATGATCTTTTGTGTTGAGAATATAACATTCACAACCAAATGCATGAAAATATGATATGTTGGGTTTTCTGTCTTTCCACAATTCATAAGGAGTCTTATTTAGAATAGGCCTAATCAGTATTCTGTTTTGTACATAACAAGCAGTGTTAATGGCTTCTGCCCAGAAGTACTTAGGAAGATTATTTTCATTAAGCATTGTTCTTCCCATCTCTTGAAGAGATCTGTTCTTTCTCTCAACTACTCCATTTTGTTGTGGAGTTCTAGGTGCAGAGAAATTGTGAGAAATACCATTTTCCTCACAGAACAGTTTGAACTGCTCATTTTCAAATTCTCCTCCATGATCACTTCTTATAGCAGAGATACAAAAACCTTGCTCATTTTGTACTCTTTTACTGAATACTGAAAATGCCTTATAAGATTCATCCTTGTGGGTTAAGAAGAGTACCCATGTAAATCTAGAATAGTCATCAACTATGACAAAACCATATTTCTTTCCACCTAGGCTAGCTACACTAACTGGTCCAAACAGATCCATGTGTAACAGTTGCAAAGGTCTAGAGGATGTGACTTCTTTCTTGGATTTGAAACTTGATTTTACTTGTTTACCTCTCTGACATGCATCACACAAAATATCTTTCTTAAAAGAAATGTCAGGCAATCCTCTCACAAGGTTATGCTTTTTCAATTTTGAAATTTGCTTCATACTAACATGTCCTAATTTCTTATGCCACAGCCATTTTTCATCCTCTTTAGACATAAAGCATGTTACACTTTGATCTGAAAGTTCAGTCATGTCAATCTTATACAGATTGTTTTGCCTTTTAGCAGAAAAGAGGGTTTTTCCATTACAGTCATTGACCATGCATGCATCCTTAGAAAAAGATACAGAAAGTCCACTGTCACATAATTGACTTATGCTAAGCAGATTATTTTTAATCCTTTCACAAATAACACATCATGAATAATAGGTAAGGGAGGTTTACCACCAATTTTACCTAAACCAACAACTTTTCCTTTCTGGTTGCCACCAAAAGTTACATGTCCACCTTTCTTAGGTTGGAGGTCTAGGAACATAGACCTTTCGCCTGTCATGTGTCGCGAGCATCCACTGTCCAGATACCATGACAGGTGTTTGCTTTGTTCTGTTGAGAATGTCTGCAACAGGAATGATCATGACCTTAGGTACCCATATTTTCTTGGGTCCTTTTTTGTTAGTGTGAGGAGTCTGTAAAGACTTCCTTCTCTTTTTGTGAATACACTTAGACATGATATGTCCAGCTTTTCCACAGTAGGAACATATAGATTTAACAGCTATATTTGAAAACTTTGTTGATCCTTTATGATGTTCTTGATTGGAATATCCTATACCTTCTTTGTTAAGGGAGTGCCTCTGACTTCCTAAGAGTTTAGTCAGATTATCTCTACCATTAACAAACTTGGCAAGATCTGAGGTGAGCTCTTCTACTTTCTGTTGAAGTTTAGTTACTTCTTCAGATGGTAGAGTTTCAACTGAGATCTCAACTTCAGACTTTTCAGTCTTAAGTTTACTATTCTCTTCTGCTAACTTTTCACACTCTAGAGATTTCTGTGTGTACTCATTAGAGAGTTTAGCATACTGTCTCTTGAGGGATCTAAAAGCTTTAGATATATAGTTGGATTCTTCCAAAAGTTCATCATAGGCATCATTCAATTTTCAAGTTCAGAATATACCTCAGTTTCTGATTCTGAATCTGTATCAGGCATAAGACAGAGGTTTGCTTCAAGCTCCTCTCCTTCACTTTCAGTGGAGCTTTCATCAAGATCTTCCCAAGTAGCCATCATTCCTTTCTTTTTCTTGTTGAAGAATTTCTTGGAAGATTGCTTTTTGAGTTGAGGGCATTCTGCCTTGATGTGACCAAGCTTTTTACATTCATAGCATACAATGACATTTCTGTCATTAGATCCACCATCCTTGTTGTGCTTGTCTTTGTTGAAGCGCCTGAAGGGTTTGTCTTTTCTGAAGTTTCTTTTCTTCCACAGCTTCTTCATTTTTCTGGTGAAGAGAGACAGTTCATCATCTTCATCATCTGAGTCATCCTCATTTGATTCTCCAGATTCTTCTGAAGATTCATCTGCTTTGAGAGCTTTTGAACTTGCTCCCTTAGATGACTTCTTGTCAGCTTTGAGTGCAATGGACTTGTTTTTCTTTCCATTGTTCTCTTCAATCAGTTCTTGTTCATGAATCTGAAGAGTCCCAAGAAGCTCATCAAGCTTCATTGTTGTTAGATCCTTGGCCTGAGACACAGCAGTTACAAGTGGTCTCCATTGTTTTGGAAGACTTCTGAGAATCTTTTGAATGTGTTCCTCAGTCTTGTAAATTTTTCCCAGAGATTTCAATCCATTGGTTATGGTTTGAAACCTTCCATACATTTGGCCAATAGTTTCACCTTCCTCCATTTTGAACAGCTCATACTTTCTGACAAGCATGCTGACTTTTGTTTCTTTGACTTTGCTAGTTCCTTCATGAGCAATAGCTAGTGAGTCCCACATTTCTTTTGCAGACTCACAAGCACAGACTTTTTCAAATTCTTCTCTGCTCAGAGCACACATGATTGCATATCTAGCTTTGGCATTAAGCTGCCACTTTGTTCTTTGATCAGTGGTCATGTTTGCTCTAGGAACCCTCTCCTTTGTCATCTTTAGGGACAAAAGGACCTTCATCAATGATGTCCCAAAGATCAGAGTTAGTGGATTGTAAAAACCACTTCATCTTTTCTTTCCAGTAGATGTAGTCCTCTCCATTGAAGAAAGGAGGTCTCGACATTGAGGATCCTTCTCCAGCATGGTTCTTGCTTCCACTGGTTTCTCCTGCCATCTCCAAGATCTTTTCCTCTACACTGTTAAGTGCTCAACCCAGAGGCTGAGCTCTGATACCAACTGAAATAACCAAAGTGAACACAAGAAGGGGGGGTTGAATTGTGTTTACCAACTTTTTCGGTTACTTAAAAAGATTTTCGCAGGCACAGCAAGAAGGTTTGATTAAGAGAGGATTAGACGAGTGAAACGTCTAATATTAAAACAGAATAGCACACACAAACGAAGAAGGTTAAAAAGAGTTTGATAACCACAGTATTAACTCCCCAAGTTAAAAAGCTAAGACTGAAACGATACTCAAGCAAATTAAAAGATAAGGGAGTAGAAATATCACTCAAGAGATTTATACTGGTTCACCCTAAAATCCACAGGGCTACGTCCAGTTTCTTGGCAGCACCAAGTTTCCACTATAACTGAGTAAATTACAGTACAAGTATTCTTTGCACACCTAGCCTCTTCAGGCTGAACACTCAAACAAGTATTCTTTTCTCACCTAGCCTCTTCAGGCTCAAAAACAGTAAGAGATAAAAGGTTTGTATAGTTAATACAACTTGCAAGTCTTTCAGATCACACTCAGAGAGTGGAGTAAATATGAAGTATGAAAGACTGCGAATTTATATCTAATGATTGAATATGTATTCAATGAAGGAATGAAGAAGTTAATGAAGAGAGTAAATGCTTCTGTGCAGAGTTCTTTTGATATTCAACTTCTTAGCTTCATCTTCTTTGTTTGATCTATATAAAGGCTTCAATCAAGAGATCCGTTTTGACACAGCTTCAGAAAGTGTTTGCATCTGACTTGAGCTTTCTGAGACACCATTTAATGCCAAAGAGTCGTTCTGAGTATTCATTAAATGCTTGAAAACATTGGGCATTGTCAAGAGTGTCCAAGAGTACACTTTAAACTGAATAGCTGTTCTTTCAGAGTAAATGGCAGCAGGCTTCTTGTACTTGTTGCAGAGAGCTTTCCTTTTTCAGTGCAACATCAGTTTACTTTTCCATAAAGTACTTTTTACTTTGTACTAGAATAGGCAAAAGGTTACTGCAGTGGTGCAGAGATAGCGTGTTTATTCCTTAAAACCTTGAAACAACGTTCTTTATTCTTTGTCCTTCGAGCTATTGTCCATAGGTCTTCGAGATCCTTAAGGATGGCCTATAATTTTGAATATGGTGACTTGGACTTGATTTCTATATTACTGACTTGGTGTCAGCAATGAGAATTTTTAGACGGGTGGAAGTCATCCAAAAACTTAGACGGGTGAAAGCTTGTTCCAAAGTTAGACGGGTGAAAGCTTGTTCCAAAGTTAGACGGGTCAAAGCTTAGCTGAGCCAAACTTAGACGCATGCTTCTTGCCACGTCATCAACTGAGCTTAGTCTTTCTTGAGCGTTGACTTTCTTTGATTAATTTTCTAGACGAGTCACTGCTGAGCTTCTACTAAAAAGTAGACGGGTGAAATTTAGACGAGTGACTTCAAGTCTATTTTCCTGCACACTTATCAAATATATCAGTAATTTCTTTTGGTTCAATATTACCATACTTGAACTATTTGGAATCATCAAAACATAGAGGATTTACACTTTGAATGTGTTTTAGACTTATGAGGTCTCAACAATAAACTCTAATCTTGCGACAGTTTCTCAAAAAGAGCTTAGATTCAAGCTAGACCCAAGAAAGAAAATGATTGAAAAAGGTTAAGTTATGGATTTGAGCATTACCTCAATTGTAACAAAGAAACACTAGCCTATATGTGTAGTACTCGTTGCCCTGATCACATATTTGAAGTCGGAATCGTGATCTAACGAACGGATTTCCCCCGGGCTTAACTTTCTCTCTCTAACCGTCTTTCTCTCTCTCATTTTCGAGCTCCCCCTCATCTCTCTCGTTTTCTCTCGAAAATTTGAGAGTTTTCTCCAACTTTCTAGCATTTTAAAAGCTAAAGGGGGTGAGTCAGCACTGATTACGCCCGGCCTAAGTTTTCTGCGCCCGGCTCAGCCAATTACGCCAGGCTCAAGTTTTCTGCGCCCGGCCAAAATGCGTAGATCACCGCCTTTGAATTGCGCCCGGCCTAACAAATCTGTGCCCGGCCTCATTTTCTGAGCCCGGCTCAACATACCTGAGCCCGGCCTAATCCCGCGTTGACCAATTTGACCAGAATCTCTGATTCACACGTTTCTTCACGTTCTGAACTCGTTTGAAGTCCGATTGACCCCAATTTGAAACACATACTAATTAACACCTAACGAACAAAATTAAGCTCTCACACCAACTTAATTACTGTCTGATTCCTTAATCAAGAAAACGGGTGTTACAGGTACCACCGGTGCCGCCTATGCCCGGTATGGCTCCAGTTCCCTTTTTGGTGCCTTTCGAGGAACTTGTGCCAGGAGTTGCACCCACACCCGTACCGGCACCAGAGTTAGTGCCTGCACCTGCACTCGACGAGGACCTAGTTGCTCCAGTTCAGAACCCGGTGCCTGTTCCTGAGGTACCAGTACCCCACGAGGTCAGAGTTACAGCTTCCCAGTCTTCCCGAGTCTCTCCTCGACTACATTCCAGAGACAGTCGGCTTTATAGACAGATGTTTCAAAGACCAACAGACGGGAGCTCCTCCAGTGGTAGTGGTGGAGTAGCAGGACCTTCGAGATTCCCGGGTGGTAGCGAGGGTAGTAGTTGGTGATGACTCAGGCCAGTGCCATCATTCTAGGTATGAGTGAGGATTTTATGTATTTTGAGAGGGGACTGGGTGTGGAGATTTAGTGAGGTCTGCTCTTTTGACTTTTGATGTATTTCCTTTATGGTATGTATCACCGTTTTGTATATATATCGGGATCCTACTGATGAGAATCCCTTGACAGTTACGTATCAGGAGATGATGTATATGTTTAATATTAATATATATATATGTGTGATGTATGTTGATGTAACTGCATGTTATCTAGTTACCTTTTAAGTTTTAAATTTTCTGCTGTTTTTTGAATATGCACGCTTAACGATAATAACGAAATTAGGCTTTAATATTTTGGGTTTTTCTTTAATGGGACTTCGAGGCGTCTCAAAGGTCGTGCTCACAATTTTTCCAGAATAAAGAATTTTTTTTAAAATAAAAGAAAAAAATAAAAGAAAAAAATAAAAATAAATGAAAAACAACACAGAGAATGCATCGACTATACTGCTTATTACTTATGATGCCCTGATATAGTGCCTGAGCTATTTGTAATTTCCCTCGGCACTGATGTACTTTCTATTTAATTTTCAGGACTATGCCTCCTAAACGCGCTCGTCAGGCAGCTCAGGCTCCACCACCTCTTCAGGGTGACTATCCGCAGTTTAGCGACCTGAGCATATTCAGAGATTTCACAGGCTAGACCCTTTCGAGTTCGTCTCGACTAGGAGGCTAGCCATGGACTTATTGGCTGTTCATGGGCTTGCTCCCCGTGTCCAGCAGCTGATTAGGCATATTGGGTGGGAGCGCATCGGATCCATCACACCTCCTACTTATCGAGAGCCCACCCTGGAGTTTCTCTCCACACTGAGCTATGTGGGCGACGATGAGGAGGCGGATCCCCTCGTCATTTTTCAGATGCATGGGGTACAGAGGGAGTTGACTCTAACTGAGTTCAACATCCGCATCGGCTTTGCAACTACAGAGTCAGTACAGACTGATCTGTACCAGATGGGATTATTGGAGCCCCCAGTTGATTTTATCGATTCGGTCATGTGGGCCTCGATCACCGGTGGGGATGCGCACTATAACCCCCGGATGTCGAAGGCCTCCACCATCACTGACATGCCACTGCGTGTGATCCACCGCTGGTTAGCCCACTCCATCACAGGCCGCTACTCAACGTAAAGTGTGGTTTCGAGGACAGATCTATATATTCTCTGGTGTATGGTTCAGGCACGCCCTCTGAACGCCGGCCATATCTTTCTACAGACATGCCTGAACATTGGCATGAGGCTGAGAGAGGGGCAGACAGGATATATCTTGGTGGGATCCTACATTAGTCAGCTGGCACTTAGCTTCGGCGCCATGGACCCGCGTGCACAGCAGACCTATGCTCACCATTGATGAGAGGATGCTGATGCACATCGGTGTTTTGGTGCGTGACCGACGAAGGGGTCTACGCGTCGCTGCTCCAGTTGCCGCTCAGGAGGAGCCTGCAGTTGAGGCCCAGGATGAGCACCCACAGGAGGATGTTCACATAGATGACCAGCCTGCTCCACCACCACCGTAGGGAGCCTTGGATACCCTCATTACTCATTTGGACAGCCTCCAGTTAGGTGTCTATGCTCGCTTGGATGTTCATGAGGCGCAGGTCCAGGGTTTGTACCAACGGATGGATGTTCAGGACACACAGGTCCAGGGTATCTACCAGAGGATGGACGCACAGGACGAGCAGTTAGCAGCTATGTTCCAGATGATGCAGTGCCATTTTGGCCCTCCTCCACAGTGATTTTATTTTATTCATTTTTGTACACAAGCTGATATGCTCTTGTATAAAAAATGAATAATCAGTCAAGACTACTTTTACTGGGAAGATCTCTATCTCTATCTCTTTCGTTCTAGCTTAGTTAATTTTTCTTTTCCATGCTTGTGCTTTTAATTGCTTACATTGGGGACAATGCTAGATTCTAAGTGTGGGGAGGGGAAATTACTTGTGCTTTTATTCCTTTGCATTGAGGACAATGCTAGATTTTAAGTGTGGGGAGGGGAAATTCAATTTTGTTTTTACTAAGTGCACACAGATTCACTTGATTTATATGTCACATACACTTAGCTAACTGTGATAATTGCATTATGTCCTTGGGTGATGATTCTGTGCCACAATTTTGTCGAGAATTTAGAGATCTGTATTATTCGGGGACCCAATTCAAAATTTTTATTACCTTGATAGATATATAACTTAAATTGGGTTGGGGATTATCAATTGAAAGCTGAAAATTAGCATGAGGTTCCTTGTTTGATTGCTTTTCATTGAATTGAGCTACTAAATGTGAGGCTTGAACTATTATAGGGGTATTTGCTAAATCATGAATATTCACCCCTCTCTTTGTTTGTGTGATGTTCCCCAAGTTTTTACCTTCTAGAACTTGTTTTGTGACCATTTCAAGGCGAATTTGATTTGCATGCGTGTTGAATATGATTGAGGCAATTGTAGGTATTTTTCTGGTCTTCAGATATATTGTTTTGTCATGTCCATTAGTTGCCCATTTTGAGCCTTAAAATAAATAAATATATATATATATATATATATATATATTTCCTTGGTACCTAAGTATTAATTCAAAAATTGTTTGGCGGTAACCTCTTGGAAACATAAATGGAGCAATTAGATTTGGAATGTATTAATGAGTTAGTGCTTATGTATGGGTGGCAAAAATTGTTGGGAATTTCTCTCTTTGATGTGAAAATAAAAAAATAAAAAAAAATTGAAAAGAAAGAGAGATGAAAATAAGTGTTGATTTGAAAAAAATAAATAAATAAATACATAAAGGAAAGAAAGAAAGAAGAAGAAAAAGGAAAAGTAGTGTAAAATGTGAAATTCATTAGAATGGGTGAATGATGTTATTCCATAATTCATTTCTAATGCTTCATTTATGCTCTAAGGATTATTTGCTTAATTTTGGATTTCCTTTAACCATTTGTATATCCCTTTTCTTTCTTTTTCCTTCCTGACATTATTTCCATGGCCACGTTACAACCCATGAAAGACCTCTTGATTCTAGATGCATGTAAACTTTTAGTGGAGATTTGGTTTATAAACAAGCTTATTGTAATGTACTTTCTTTTGGGAACTTGAGTGATAATTGTCTTTACTCTTTTACACTTAGAGAGTTGTGAGAAGAGTGACCCTTTATTCAATTGAGAAGTTTGATTTCAAGGAACCTAAACCTCTAATTGGGCAATCTCTTGATCTTTCCCATAGAAATAGAGGTTGATTTATCTGTCATCGTATGTGAAAATTTAGGGTCCCTTGATGGTTAGTTCTTTGATTTTCTCATATTTCTTTTAGGCCAGGATTATTGCTTGAGGACAAGCAATCCTTAAGTGTGGGGAGGTTGATAAACTGTCATTTTGTGTACTTTATTGTTGGGAAATTAGGTGTGATTTATTATTTATTTGAATATTATTGTGAATACTCACCCTATTTCTCATGAATTTGTCATCATGGCAGTGGAGCATTTAATTGGAAAAAAAGCAACAAATCTGAAAGATTTTTGGATAAAAAGATATAGTTCTGAAGTTTTAAAGGAGCACGGTCGTGCACAACATTAAGCACGACCATGCTCATTAGAGGAGCCCGTGCTAACCAGCACGCCCTTGCTTGGATTGCTGGATTGACGTCGATTAGTAAGCACGACCATGCTCATTATCGAGCACGACCGTGCTCTTCAGCAAGGCCTTGCTGACTTTCTCAGTTTTAGCACGGTTTGACGCCGTTTTAGTTGAGCACGACCGTGCTCATCATTAAGCACGACCGTGCTCGTGTCTCAGAGGCCCAATTACTTAGGTTTTTACGTTGCCAATATAAGGAAGTGATTGGAGTCATTCTAGGCAGCTTTTGACAGCAACCGTTTAGCATCATTGAGAGCTGATCGCAAAGAGAAGATCGAGTCTTGGAGTGAAGGACCGTCTCCCAATTGATTTGAAGACTACTTCGCATCAAAAGGGTGTTCGGGTTTTAGTTTCCTAATTCTCTCTTATGGATTGTTACATGTCTTTGATTTGTATAGTGAATTTTGTTATTATGAGTAGCTAAATTCATTCCTAGGGTAATGGTGGATCTTATGTTGATACCTTTGAGGTTTGCTTAATTTTAATTTGATTCAGTATTTCAGTTAATTGATTGGTTTAATTCTTGTGTGTGAATTTCTATGAGGATTGATCATCCTTCAATAAGTTAATTAATTGACTGGCGACCGAACCACAATTAGTTAATAGAACTCTAGGATTAACCGGATCTGGGGTTGCGCGGACCAAACGCGATCCCTCTTTTTCAATCAGTTATTGAATTAACAAAACTTGCCAATTCTTTATGCTTCTTTTAACTGCTTATCTTGCATGACCATTGGGGGTAACTGATTAGGAGAAAGAATATTAATATTGCATGACCATTGGGTATTAATAGCTTTAGAGTGAGTGGTTGGCAATCAATAAGAAATACATATCATTGAGGAATTGGGTAGCATCATAGGTAGTGACATAAGTGAAACCAAGCACCCTAGGCTTTCCATAATTGAACATTTGCTTGCAATTCTTGTTTTTCTTGGCTTTCACAATCTTGCTATTTTTAATTCGTTGTTTTCAACCAATTCGATTGTCTAAATAACATAAGGAAGTAATTAATCTAGTACTTGTCAACAATCTCTGTGGGTTCGATACTTGGAGTCCCAAATACTCTTATATTACTTTTGCGATAGGGTGCACTTGCCCTTAAAGTGTAGTTTTAGCGCAACATGTTCTTTAATTCTTGTAATTTAAATTCTGTACTTTAATTCTTGTTCTTGTCATTTCAATTCATATATAATTGTGCTCTTCTACCCCTTTTTGTTTCTCTTGATTCTCACTTCAGAATCAAGCTTCATTCTAGTGTTTTAGTTTGTGTTTGATCTTGAATTCTTAGCACTTGAAATCAAAGAAAGATCCTCAAATGTTTAGTGATCAATCCTTGATCATATCATGTGGTATCTGGAGGTAGTTCTTTGATTCTTCAATTGTTTTGAATTTTTTATCAATTTTTTTTTTCAAATTCTATGATGATTCTTGAGTTGGAGCCAAATTCATAATGAACTTTTCATTGTAGTGGCGCCATTAACCACATGAATTGGATGATAAAATTCAAATTGAATCCAATTGTGGTCATGAATCTAGAATTTGAAATGTGTTTGAATTGATCTTGCTTGAATTTTGGTGAAAAATATTTTCCCTCCACTTTTCACCTCTTGATTTTGCGTCACTTTTTGAATATATTCATAGAATATATTTGAATTTTGGTTGCTTCTCTTGAAAATTTAAGCATCAATATCTTTTCCTTACTTTGTGAATTTGAGCAATTACAAGATTCAAATTCAAATTCAAATTTCAATTCACAATAGTAAGCTTGATTCAAATTTTATTCAAAGTGCTTCAATGCTTTCATATTATTAGAACCTCATAGTTCTTCATGAAATTCAAATTGTGGAATTGATGTGTTTATCATCCACTTGAATGAAAGATCTAGGTCTCTAATTTTATGATTTGTGCTTCATTACTTGGAATTTTTTTTACACTACTCCAATTGCTCATATTTCCAAGTATTACACCAATGTTGTTCAAGTTTGTTCATGCTTGAAGGATCTCTTTTGTATTTCGAAATTTTAATTGTAATTGTTGTGGAAGTGTAATTAGGAAAAGTTAAGTGGCTGCAATTTAAAAAAAAAAAAATCTGGTGTAAAAAGAAAAAGTGTGCCAAAACAGTCAATATACAAAGTTTTGGGGCAAAAGTGCAAAATCTGAAAAAAAATTCAGCCAAGGTAAAAGACTTGCCACCATTCCACTTGCTTATATTTGTATTGATCCTTCACAAATTGGTGTAGCACATTTCACATTGATAATTAATTGTTCACCAACACTTTGATTAAAATTGAATTACACTTTGTTGTACTCTTTCAACTTGTTTTCTTCACACCAATTTGAGTGTGTAATTCTTCTTGAACCTTTTCTTGCTTGTCTTCTAAACTCCATTAGTTTTGTATTAGTTGTTTTCCACTTTCTTGACCTCTTGAAATTGATTTGCTTATTGGTTGCTTTATCACTTGTTTGTGGACTCATAGTTGAGAATCTTGTTTCAATTTGTAGATCCCTTGAGGAGGAAACTCTTGGGTGGAAAGAGACAAGAGTGAAATCATCTTGTAAAAGTCTACTTGAGTGATATACACGAGTGACCATCTTTGAGTGAATAGTGAGTGAGTGGTGAGGTCCTTGTACTTTCATTTTTCTTGTAATTCTTTGTTCTTTAAGTGTAATTGTCACTAGTTTGGTTTGTAGTTAATTCTTTTGATTTTTGGTGATGTAATTATTCTCATTGGTGTAATCTTCATTTATTTTGTGTAATTTTTCATTTGCTGGATTTTGGATGTAATTTTTGAATTTGTAAGTGCACCATGACTTCCGTACATGAAGAAGACATTGAAGATTCTCCTACATCATCACAAGAACAAGGAACTTGAATCGGAAGTTGGATAGAATGACAAACCACATGGAAATATTGTTTGAAAGATTGGAAATACTTGAGAACAAACAAGGGTCAAGGCATACCAACTCGCATAGAGGTTCATCACATTCCGAAGACAACCATGAGGAAAGACCTAGATTTGATATATGGAGACCTAGACATGAACATAGAGGAAGAAGGCATGAGAAGGATGACAAGTTGCATAATGTGAAGGTGAAGATCCCTAGCTTCCATGGGAAGAGTGATCCCGATGCTTATTTGGAATGGGAGAGACCAAATTAGAACATATATTTTCTTGTTACAATTATTGTGAAGAAAAAAAAGTAAAGTAGAAAATTTAGAATTTCAAGATTATGCTTTAATTTGGTGGGATCAATTATGTAAAGAGAGAAAAAGTATGATGAGGAACCCATTAGTACTTGGAGAGAGATGAAGAAAGTCATGAGAAAGTGATATGTTCCTTCAAGCTATACTAGAGACCTACACCATAGGCTACAAAGATTGAGGCAAGGAAGCATGAGTGTAGAAGAATATTACAAAGAGTTGGAAGTCATATTGATTAGAACAAACATAGAAGAAGATAGAGAAGCAACTATGTCTAGGTTCTTGGGTGGACTCAACCAAGACATCCAAGATGTAGTTGAACTTTACAACTATGTTGAATTAGAAGATTTGGTGCATCATGCAATCAAGGTTGAAGCTCAAGTGAAGAGGAAGAAGTCTTTCAAGAAACCTTTCTTCAACAACAACAATTCATCTTGGAAGGACAATTCCAAGAAGGAGGGTGACTCATTCAAACAATTAGAGGGTTATGGTAAAAGTGGATCCAAGGCCACATCTACTAACTCTAAACCTTCTACTTCTATCACCACTTCTTCTAGAGCTAGAGACATTAAATGTTTTAAATGCTTAGGAAAAGGACATATTGCATCACAATGTCCTAACAAGAGAACAATGATCTCTGGATGTAATGATGATATTGAGGTCACTAGTGCCTCTTCTTGTGAGTCTTATAATGAGAGTGGTGAAGATGAAGTCTTTCGACTTGAAGGAGACCTTTTGATGGTGAGAAGACTCTTAGTGTAACATTTGTGTTTTAAGGCATTATTTATATGTTGGATAACTAAGTTTAAGACTTTAATTTTTGGTCTAGTATGCATGTTTAGGTGTTGGGAACCTTGCATGGAAAGTACGAGATTAACCGGTGTTGAATTGAATGAGAACGTGTTCTAAAATTTCCGTTATACCGTTTAGAATGTTTAAGAATGCACAATAGGAAATTTATTTTTGTGGAAGATATTAGGTATTTTTGAGGGCTTGGTCTTATTCCTTAGGTGTAAAGGAGTCTATGTTTCAAATTTCAAGTCAATCGGACTTCAAACGAGCTCATAACGAGATAAAACGTATGAATCGGGACTTGCTGGCAGCACGGGGCCTTGAGCGCAGGGTTTGGGGCACTGAGCGCTGGAGGTTGGACATGTGGCACACTGGAATTGGGGGAGATGAGGTGGTGTAGCACCCAGCACTGGTGCTTGGGCGCTGAGCGCCAGAAATAAAAATATATATATATATTTCAATTGGAGAATTTCATGGAAGTGGCTAGAAAACTACCAAAACTCAGCAAATTTGGAGAGAGAGGGAGAGGAGAGAAAGAAAGAGAGAGAAAAATTCTAGAGTTGATTCTGATCAATCTGTTCGTCCTATTGGAAAACCGGTTATACTGTTGTGATTCTCGCGACTTCTACTTCATCATCCTACCTTTCTTTTCTTGGTTAGGCTAAGGTAAGTCTATGTTTTATACCGAAATGATGTCCGTGATAGTATTGAAGTTATCTCTCAATCCGTTTATCAGTTTTTTTTTTTCAATTCCGTCTTCAGATTTGAGCTACATGTAACGTGTACTTCGTGAATATATGTTCAGGTGAATTTTTGGAGCCCCGGATGTAGGAGAACCTCACGAGGCAGATTTGAGGAGTTGAGAGCAAGCTCGTTTCGCTGCTCTAAAGCTAACCTACGACATCTCAGGTGGGGGAAAGAAGCTTCCTATCGTCGGAATTGGCTAAGTAACATATTTTTCAATAATAGCGTAGGGCGATCTAAACCCTACTAGTGGGCGAATAATTGACAATGTCAATATCACATTGGTGACTACTTAGTGGTACCAATGATGATATGGAGATTGTAGGTTTATCGCTATTAGGTTAATTTTATAATATTTGAGGTTGTCTGATTTTATCATATTGGAACTGCTTGTTTGGATTAACCTGTTAATATAGTTTATTATGTTTGTTTGAATATGTTATTATTATTTTTTTATTATTATTATTTTTTTATTTTATTTTGATTATGATTGGTAATATGTATTGAGTGATAATATGCTTTAGCTGCTATAACTTGCTTAGTTGGTTCCTAGGCATTGAGATGTGATATTTTAAAGTGATGCAAGTTTGGGGAGAGTATGATATGTGACTTAGTTATGCCTAACCTAAGTAATTAAATATTATATTTATGATGAGATTGATGATACGATGAGACTTGAGATATTATATGAGATGGTGATGAAAGTTTGAGGCACTAGGCCATGAACCAATACAAGTCGGTGAGACACATAGATGAGTGGTGTTGATCATAGCCGTGTGAGTGGAACACACAAAGTCAGTGTATCTGATTACGGATACCGGATATCACGGGTCAGTTTCCTGACGGAAATGGGGGAGACTACTGTGATACTCTTGTAGTCCTTGACGAGCTGCTCTGAGTGCTTATGCATTATTTCTCCCAAGGACGCGCTGAGGTCTACAGAGAATAGGGGTGCACCATTATGTGCTTATAGCGCTATTCCCATTGGGAGAATAGTGGCGCACTGTGCTTATGCTCTATTCCCTACTAGAGATGAGGGAATAGGGGCGCACAGAAATCTTTGGATACGCACCGGTTGGATGACTGATTAATATCCCTAATCAGACGAGGGATGTGTGACAGGATTAGGTGATGGCCACATCAGCATACGTGATTAGTTGCATGAGTGCGAAGGGTAGATGATAGGAACATGGATGGCTTGAGCATGTGGAAAGAAGCATATTCAGATTATACTATTTTTACAATTTTTATTTATAATTTTTGCACTATTTTTGGGCTGAATTTTCTGGTGACCTTTTGTTTTCTCCTAGCCTCACTAAATGCTTCCTAGTAGTGCTCTAAGTCATAATAATGGCTAGTGGGAATTTATTATCATGTTTATGCTTATTTACTAGGTAATGTAAATGCATTTATCCATTTGTGGTAAATGCATGCTAGTGGGAGTTTTATTTCTTGTATTTCTTTATTTCTTGTATTTCCCAGTTAGCCTTATAAATAGGGAACTCTTGTACTACACAAATCAGTTTTGATGATAATGAAATTTGAAAAGTTTTCTCTATTGTGAGACCTTCCCTTTGGTTCTTAGGTAAAAGAACTAACTCTGATCTTATCAAGGTAACTTATGGCGATCAAACCCATGACTTATGACTCACCTTCCCACCTATATCCTGAGTGTGGCGTCAATATCCTTCTTTGTCTGAAACTTCAAGGCGGTCCCGTATTTGAATCTTAATAATAAATATAGATTACTTTGTTGCTTTTTTAGCAAGTAACTTATTGAGTTTCTCACTATATTGAGTGTTTTGTTCTATGTGTTCCTTTTTCAGGTTGGGGATGTTGTCCTTGTCCAGGATGAAAGTGTAATATAGAATGAATTCAAAATGATTGGACTGGAGACACTGGTATGTTATACTGTTTTATACAACTCAAACTTGTCAATCATTTTCACTCATTAGATTTGTTAGAAGAGTTCATTGTCTAGCTGAATATGAATAAGAACTCTTCCTTAATTATATGTGGTACTCTGATGGGCCTCTAACGGGTATTGATGGGCCGTAGGAATTGAGGAATCAGTTGGAGGAGAGGGAAAATATAATAGAATGGATAGGTGGCAAGGGATTCTGTAGTGATGAGGGAAAAGAGAGCAAATAGTATATAGGTGGGGGCAGAGAAGAGGTGGGGGTATTAGAAAATTGTTTATTAGGCATAGTAAAATGCAGTAAGTGATAATGGAAGATTACACAGGTGTGATCGTATACTCTGGCTAGGAAAAGGAATAAAGCAACTTAAATATGGGAGTGCAACAAATAAGTTCTCAGATCATAGACCAGTTAGTTCAATATTCTTGGTTGATGTTGATGTTGAAGTATTTGACCATCTCAAGTTACAAAGAGCTCTAAATTTCACTAGTGCAGCAGCCAGAGGTCTTCTTCAAAGAAGATGGGGACTTACAATCATATTAGTTACTGGTAAATATATTTCCATATTTTCTCTTTATGTCCAATTCATGAGCTATTATCTAGAAAATGAATAATAGTCAATTAATCCATAAAGGTGAATTCCAGATACATGTAACTCACTTCTTGAAATTTTGTGATACAAGTTAAAGGATTAATCTCTTGATGCTTTTATAAGCAATAAATTCCAGGTAACCTCAAGATTATCATATTCATTCATGTATCTTTTAAAAGCTACATGTATTAGAGACTAGTGAAAGCATAAAGAACAGCCTAGTTTTAGGGACAGATTGCAATTATTACTGGCATAAGAAAATATATTCAACTTTGATCAAAACAAACAACTGAAACAAGGAACACATTCCTTCTAATTAGTTGGTTGTGATAAAGTGGAACAAAAACAGGGAATTTACTATCTAGCAAGTTTCAGTTTTTTAATCAATTAACAGTGGTGTACGTTAAACTCAATTATCAAATATTGAGTTGTTTTTGGTTGTTGTATAGTTTTTATTATTTCCCAATTATAAATCATGGAGGATTTTTAGTTTGGTTGCAGCATGCTAATGAGTGTCTGCCCCCTTGGTAATTAGCTCACTAAGCTTCTTTTGGATGAGATAATCCATTTTATTGAATTTCAAATTGCTGAGGGATGGTTTGCTTCTATAGGTTGTATGTAGTAATGCAGTGTTGCTGTGAATTGTTGAGTGCAGGTGGGAAATGTAGAAAAACAAAGTGAATAATTAAAAAAAAGAGGGAATAAGTAGCGCTTTCTTGAAAAAATGCTGCCTAAATTTACAAATAGACAGCACTTAATTGAGAAAGCGCTATCTATTTCAAACTTTAGGTAGCGCTTCCTTGAGAAGGCGCTATCTAAAGCATGCAACAGATTATCTTATTTCAAACTTTAGACAGCGCTTTCTCAAGGAAGCGCTACCTATTCCCACTTTCAGTAGCACTTTTTTAAGCGCTATTGAATCTCTCCCACCTTCAGTAGCGGGTGAATAGATAGCGCTTAGAAGCGCTACTAAAGGCAAAAAAAAAAGCGCTATTCAAGCCCTTTTTCTGTAGTAGTGTTTCTAGAAGGATCCTTTCAAAGGGGACATGTGTGAACCCTGGGATCCTTGCAAGAAGGTCATGGGTTAACCATTGGATCATGGCAAGGGGGTCATGGGTTAACCTTGGTATCCTTACAAGGAGCCATTGGTTAGCAATGGGATCATGGCAAGGGTGTCGCGGGTTAACCATGGGATCGTAGCAAGGGGGTCATGGGTTAACCAAGGAATCCTTGCAAGGGGGTCATGGGTTAACCATGGGATCCATGCAAGGGCTTCAGGGGTTAATATTAGGATCCTTGCAAGAGGGCCATGGGTTAACCATGGTATCTTGGCAAGGGGGTCATAGGTTATCAATGGGATCCTTCCTAGGGGGATCCTTGCAAAGGGGTCATGAGTTAACCATGGGATTTTTGAAATGGGGTCATAGGTTAACAGTAGGATCATCGCAAAGGGGCCATGGGTTAACCTTGGGATCCTTCAAGGGGGATCCTTGCAGGGGGTCATGGGTTAACCATGGGATCCGAGGTCATGGGTTAACCTTGGGATCCTTCCGAGGGGGTCATGCATGGGATCGTTGCAAGAGGGTCATGGGTTAAACCATGGGATCCTTACAAGTAGGTCATGTGTTAACCATGGGATCATAGGAACAGGTTCATGGGTTAACCATGACATCCTTGCAATTGGTCATGGGTTAACCATGGGATCATGCCAAAAGGGTCATGGGTTAACCATGGATCTTTGCTAGTGGGTCATGGGTTAACCATGGGATCCTTGCAAGAGGGTCAAGAGTTAAACATTGGCTCATGGCAAGGGGATCATGGGTTAACCATGGGATCATGTCAAGGTGGTCGTGGGTTAACCATGGGATCCTTTCTAGAAGTATCCTTTCAAAGGTGTCATGGGTTAACCATGGGTTCGAAATAAGAGGGTCATAAGTTAAACTTGGGATCCTTGCAAGGGGGTCATGGGTTAGCCATGGGATCATGGCAAGGGGGTCATGGGTTAACCGTTGGATCCTTGCAAGGGGGTCATGGGTTAACCATGGGATCCTTTCTAGAAGCATCGTTTTAAAGGGGTCATGGGTTAACCATGGGATCCCTGCAACGGGGTCATGGATAAACCATGGGATCCCTACAAGGGGGTCATTGGTTAACCATTGGATCAATGCAAGGGGTCATGGGTTAACCATGGGACCATGGCAAGGGGGTCATGGGTTAACCCTCGGATCAATGCAAGGGGGTCCTGGGTTAACCATGGGATCCTTGCAACGGGGTCATGGGTTAACAATGGGATCCTTTCTAGAAGGATCCTTTAAAATAGGTCCTGGGTTAACCATGGGATCCTTGCAAGAAGTCATGGATTAACAGCGGGGTCATGCATGGGATCGTTGCAAGAGGGTCATGGGTTAACCTTGGGATCCTTGCAAGGGGGTCATGGGTTAACCATGGAATCCCTGCAAGGGGGTCATGGGTTAACCATTGGATCAATGCAAGGGGTCATGAGTTAACCATGGGATCATGGCAAGGGGGTCATGGGTTAACCCTCGCATCATGGCAAGGGGGTCGTGGGTTAAACATGGGTTATTGGCATGGGGGTCCTGGGTTAACCATGGGATCCTTGCAACGGGTTATGGGTTAACCAAGGGATCCTTTCTAGAAGGATCCTTTAAAGTGGGTCATGGGTTAACCATGGGATCCTAGCAGGGGGCCATGGGTTAACCATGGGATCATGGCAAGGGGGTCGCGGGTTAACCATGGGATCGTAGCAAGGGGTACATGGGTTAACCAAGGAATCCTTGCAAGGGAGTCATGGGTTAACCATGCGATCCTTTCCAGACTGATCCTTTCAAAGGGGTCATGGGTTAACCATGGGATCCCTGCAAGGGCTTCATGGGTTAATATTAGGATCCTTGCAAGAGGGTCATGGGTTAACCATGGGATCATGGCAAAGGGGTCATCGGTTAACAATAGGATCCTCTCTAGGGGGATACTTGCAAAGCGGTCATGGGTTAACCATGGGATTTTTCAAAGGGGGTCATAGGTTAACCGTAGGATCATCGCAAAGGAGTTATGGGTTAACCTTGGGATCCTTCAAGGGGCATCCTTGCAAGGGGTCATGGGTTAACCATGGGATGCGGGGTCATGGGTTAACCTTTGGATCCTTCCAAGGGGGTCACGCATGGGATCGTTGCAAGGGAGTCATGGGTTAACCTTGGGATCCTTGCAAGTAGGTCATGTGTTAACCATGGGATCATAGGAAGTGGGCCATGGGTTAACTATGACATCCTTGCAATTGGTCATGGGTTAACCATGGGTTCATGCCAATAGGGTCATCGGTTAACCATGGATCCTTGCTAGTGGGTCATGGGTTAACCATGAGATCCTTGCAAGAGGGTCAAGAGTTAAACATTAGATCATGGCAAGGGGATCATCGTTTAACAATGGGATCATGGCAAGGTGGTCGTGGGTTAACCATGGAATCCTTTCTAGAAGTATCCTTTCAAAGGTGTCATGGGTTAGCCATAGGTTCCAAATAAGGTGGTCATAAGTTAACCTTGGGATCCTTGCAAGGTGGTCATGGGTTAACCATGGGATCATAGGAACAGGTTCATGGGTTAACCAAGGGAGCCTTTCTAGAAGCATCCTTTCAAAGGGATCATAGGTTAACCATGGGATCCTTGCAAGCGGGTCATGAGTTAACCTTGGATCCCTGCAAGGGGGTCATGGGTTAACCATTGGATCATGGCAAGGGGGTCATGAGTTAACAATGGGATCATGGCAAGGGGTCATGGGTTAACCATGGGATCTGTGCAAGGGGGTCAAGGGTTAACCATGGGATCATGGCAAGGGGGTCATGGGTTAACCATGGGATCCTTGCAAGGGGGTCACTGGTTAACAATGGGATCCTTGCATGGGGGTCACGGGTTAACCATCGGATCCTTTCTAGAAGGATCCTTTTAAAGGGGTCTTGGGTTAACCATGGGATCCATGCAAGGGCTTCATGGATTAACCTTAGGATCCTTGCAAGGGGGTCATGGGTAAACCATGGGATCTTGGCAAGGGGGTCACGGGTTAACCATGGGATCCTTTCTAGGGGGATCCTTGCAAGGGGGTCTTGGGTTAACCATAGGATCCTTGCAAGGGGGTCAAGGGTTAACCATGTGATCCTTTCTTGAAGGGTCCTTTCAAAGGGGTCATGGATTAACCTTGGGATCCTTTCTAGAGGGATCCCTACAAGGGATAACCCTGGGATCCTTTCTTGGGGGATCCTTTCAAGTGGGTCATAGGTTAACCATGGGATCCATGCAAGGAGGTCATGGGTTAACCTTGGGATCCTTGCAAGGGGGTCATGGGTTAACCATCGGATCATGGCAAAAGGGTTGTGCGTTAACCATGCGTTCCTTGCAAGGTGGTCATGGGTTAACCATGGCACCTTTTCTAGAAGGATCCTTTCAAAGGGGACATGTGTTAACCATGGGATCCTTGCAAGGGGGTCATGGGTTAACCATTGGATCGTGGCAAGGGGGTCATGGGTTATTCTTGGGATCCTTGCAAGGGGGCCATGGGTTAACCATGGGATCATGGCAAGGGGGTCGTGGATTAACCATGGGATCATGGCAAAGGGAGTCAGGGGTTAACCATGCGATCCTTGCAAGGTGGTCATGGGTTAGCCATGGGATCTGGGATCCTTGCAAGGGGTCATGGGTTAACATTGAGATCCTTGCAACGGGTCCGTGGGTTAACCATGGGATCATGGCAAAGGGGTCGTGGGTTAACCATGGGATCATGGCAAGGGGGTCATGGGTTAACCATGGAATCCTTGCAAGGGGGTCTTGGGTTAAATATTGGATCCTTGCAAGGGGGTCACGGGTTAACCATGGGATCCTTTCTAGAAGGATCCTTTCAAATGGGTCAACGGTTAACCATGGGATCCATGCAAGGGCTTCATGGGTTAATATTAGGATCCTTGCAAGAGGGTCATGGGTTAACCTTGGGATCTTTGCAAGGGGGTCATAGGTTAACAATGGGATCCTTTCTAGGGGGATTCTTGCAAAGGGGTCATGAGTTAACCATGGGATTTTGAAAGGGTGTCATAGGTTAACCGTAGGATCATCGTAAAGGGGTCATGGGTTAACCTTGGGATCCTTCAAGGGGGATCCTTGCAGGGGGTCATGGGTTAACCATGGGATCCGGGGTCATGGGTTAACGTTGGGATCCTTCCGAGGGGGTCATGCATGGGATCGTTGAAAGAGGGTCATGGGTTAACCTTGGGATCTTTGCAAGGGGGTCGTGGGCTAACCATGGGATCCTTGCAAGGGGGTCATGGGTTAACCATCAGATCATGGCAAAAGGGTCGTGGGTTAACCATGGGATCTTTGCAAAGGGGTCATGGGTTAACCATACGATCCTCGCAAGGGGTTAACCATGGGATCTTTTCTAGAAGGATCGTTTCAAAGGGGCCATGTGTTAACCGTGGGATCCTTGCAAGGGGGTCATGGGTTAACCATTGGATCATGGCAAGGGGGTCATGGGTTATTCTTGGGATCCTTGCAAGGGGGCCTTGGGTTAACTATGGGATCATGGCAAGGGGGTCGTGGGTTAACCCTGGGATCATGGCAAGGGGGGTCGTCGATTAACCATGCGATCCTTGCAAGGGGGTCATGGGTTAGCCATGGGATCCTTTCTAGAAGGATCCTTTCAAAGTGGACATGTGTTAACCATGGGATCCTTGCAAGGGGGTCATGGGTTAACCATTGGATCATGGCAAGGGGGTCATGGGTTAACCTTGGGATCCTTGCAGGGGGCCATTGGCTAACCATGGGATCATGGCAAGGGGGTCGCGGGTTAACCATGGGATCATAGCAAGGGGGTCATGGGTTAACCAAGGAATCCTTGCAAGGGGGTCATGGGTTAACCATGGGATCCTTTCTAGACTGATCCTTTCAAATGGGTCATTGGTTAACCATGGGATCCATGCAAGGGCTTTATGGGTTAATATTAGGATCCTTGCAAGAGGGTCATGGGTTAACCATGGGATGCTTACAACTAGGTCATGTGTTAACCACGGGATCATACGAAGAGGGTCATGGGTTAACCATGACATCCTTGCAATTGGTCACGGGTTAACCATGGGATCATGCCAATAGGGTCATGGGTTAACCATGGATCCTTGCTAGTGGGCAATGGGTTAACCATGGGATCCTTACAAGAGGGTCAACAGTTAAACGTTGGCTCATGGCAAGGGGATCATGGGTTAACCATGGGATTATGGCAAGGCAGTCATGGGTTAACCATGGGGTCCTTTCTAGGAGTATCCTTTCAAAGGTGTCCTGGGTTAATGGGTTCCAATCAAGGGGGTCATACGTTAAAACTTGGGATCCTTGCAAGGTGGTCATGAGTTAACCATGGGATCATGGCAAGGGGATCATGGGTTAACCATGGGATCCTTGCAAGGGGGTCATGGGTTGACCATGGGATCCTTTCTAGAAGCATCCTTTCAAAGTGGTCCTGGGTTAACCATGGGATCCCTGCAATGGGGTGATGGGTTAACCATGGGATCCCTGCAAGGGTCCATGGGTTAAGCATTGGATCAATGCAAGGGGTCATGAGTTAGCCATGGGATCAAGGCAAGGGGGTCATGGGTTAACCATGGGATCTTTGCAAGGGGGTCAAGGGTTAACCCTCGGATCATGGCAAGGGGGTCGTGGGTTAAACATGGGTTATCGGCAAAGGGGTCCTGGGTTAACCATTGGATCCTTGCAACGGGGTTATGTGTTAAGCATGGGATCCTTTCTAGAAGGATCCTTTAAAATGGGTCATGGGTTAACAATGGGATCCTAGTAGGGGGCCATGGGTTCACCATGGGATCATGGCAAGGGGGTCGCGGGTTAACCATGGGATCGTAGCAAGGAGGTCATGGGTTAACCAAGGAATCCTTGCAAGGGGGTCATGGGTTACCCATGCGATCCTTTCTAGACTGATCCTTTCAAATGGGTCATGGGTTAACCAAGGGATCCATTCAAGGGCTTCATGGGTTAATATTAGGATCCTTGCAAGAGGGTTATGGGTTAACCATACGATCTTGGCAAGGGGGTCATAGGTTAACAATGGGATCCTTTCTAGGGGGTTCCTTGCAAAGGGGTCACGAGTTAACCATGGGATTTTTGAAAGGGGGTCATAGGTTAACCGTAGGATCATCGCAAAGGTGTCATGGGTTAACCTTGGGATCCTTCAAGGGGGATCCTTGCAGGGGGTCATGGGTTAACCATGGGATCCGGGGTCATTGGTTAACCTTGGGATCCTTCCAAGGGGGTCATGCATGGGATCGTTGCAAGAGGGTCATGGGTTAACCATGGGATCCTTACAAGTAGGTCATGTGTTAACCATGGGATCATAGGAAGAGGGTCATGGGTTTCCATGACATCCTTGCAATTGGTCATGGGTTAACCATGGGATCCGGGGTCATTGGTTAACCTTGGGATCCTTCCAAGGGGGTCATGCATGGGATCGTTGCAAGAGGGTCATGGGTTAACCATGGGATCCTTACAAGTAGGTCATGTGTTAACCATGGGATCATAGGAAGAGGGTCATGGGTTAACCATGACATCCTTGCAATTGGTCATGGGTTAACCATGGGATCATGCCAATAGGGTCATGGGTTAACCATGGATCCTTACTAGTGGGTCATGGGTTAACCATGGGATCCTTGCAAGAGGGTCAAGAGTTAAACATTGGCTCATGGAAAGGGGATCATGGGTTAACCATGAGATTATGGCAAGGTGGCGTGGGTTAACCATGGGATCCTTTCTAGAAGTATCCTTTCAAAGGTGTCATGGGTTAACCATGGGTTCCAATCAAGGGGGTCATAAGTTAAACTTGGGATCCTTGCAAGGGGGTCATGGGTTAACCAGGGGATCATGGCAAGGGGGTCATGGGTTAACCATTGGATCCTTGCTAGGGGGTCATGGGTTAACTATGGGATCATTTCTAGAAGCATCCTTTCAAAGGGGTCATGGGTTAACCATGGGATCCTTGCAATGGGGTCATGGGTTAACCATTAGATCCCTGCAAGGGGGTCCTGGGTAAACCATGCGATCCTTGCAAGGGGGTCATGGGTTAGCCATGGAATCCTTTCAAAGGGGACATGTGTTAACCATGGGATCCTTTCAAGGGGGTCATGGGTTAACCATTGGATCAAGGCAAGGGGGTCGTGGGTTAACCATGGGATCATAGCAAGGGGGTCATGGGTTAACCATGGAATCCTTGAAAGAGGGTCATGGGTTAAAAATGGAATCCATGCAATGGGGTCACAGGGTAACCATAGGATCCTTTCTAGAATGATTCATTCAAAGGGATCATGGGTTAACCATGGGATCCATGCAAGGGCTTCTTTGGGTTAATATTAGGATCCTTGCAAGAGGGCATGGGTTAACCATGGGATCTTGGTAGGGGGGTCATAGGTTAACAATGTGATCCTTTCTAGGGGGATCCTTGCAAAGGGGTCCTGGGTTAACCATGGGATTTTTGAAAGGGGGTCGTAGGTTAAACGTTGGATCATCGCAAAGGGGTCATGGGTTAACCTTGGGATCCTTCAAGGGGGATCCTTGCAAGGGGTCATGGGTTAACCATGGGATCCATGCAAGGGGGTCATGGGTTAACAAAGGGATACTTGCAAGGGGGTCATGGGTTAACCATGTGATCCATGCAAGGGCTTCATGGGTTAACTTTAGGATCCTTGCAAGGACTTATTGGTTAACCATGGGATCCTTGAAAGGGGGACATGGGTTAATCATAGGATCATCGCAAGGTGGTCATGGGTTAACCTTGGGATCCTTTTTATGGGGATCCTTACAAGGGGTCATGGGTTAACCCTGGGATCCTTACAAGGGGGTCACAGGTTAACCTTGGGATCCTTCCAAGGGGGTCATGCATGGGATCGTTGCAAGGGGGTCAAGGGTAAACCATGGGATCATAGGAAGGGGGTCATAGGTTAACCACGGGATCCTTTCTAGGGGGATCTTGGCAAAGGGGTCATGTGTTAACTACGGGATCCTTTCTAAGGGGATCCTTGCAAGGGGTCATGGGTTAACTAATGGATCCTTGCAAGGGGGTCATGGGTTAACCTTGGGATCCTTCCAGGGAGGTCATGCATGGGATCGTTGCAAGGGGGTCATGGGTTAACCATGGGATCCTTGCAAGTAGGTCATGTGTTAACCATGGGGTCATAGAAAGGGGGTCATGGGTTCACCTTAGGATCCTTTCTATGTGGAACCTTGCAAGGGGTCATGGGTTAACCATGGGATCCTTGCAAGGGGGTCATGGGTTAACCTTGAGATCCTTACAAGGGGGTCATGCATGGGATAGTTGCAAGGGGGTCATGGGTTAACCATACGATCATTGCAAGTAGGTAATGGGTTAACCATGGGATCATAGGAAGGGGGTCATAGGATAACCGTGGGATCCAAGCAAGGGCTTCATGGGTTAACCTTAGGATCCTGGCAAAGGGGTCATGGGTTAACCATGGGATACTTGCTAGTGGGTCCATGGGTTAACCATGGGATCCTTCCAAGAGGGACAAGGGTTAAACACTGGATCATGGCACCGGAGTCATGGGTTAACCATGGGATCAGGGAAAGGGGGTCGTGGGTTAACCATGGGATCCTTTATAGAAGTATCCTTTCAAAGGGGTCATGGGTTAACCGTTCCAAACAAGGGGGTCATAAGTTAACTTTGGGATCCTTGCAAGGGGGTCATGGGTTAACCATGGGATCCTTCCTAGGGGGTCATGGTTTAACCAAGGGATCCTTGCAAGGGGGTCAGGGGTTAACCATAGGATCCTTTCTAGAAGCATCCTTTCAAAGGGGTCATGGGTTAACCATTGGATCCTTGCATGGGGGTCATTGGTTAACCATTGGATCCTTTCTAGAAGGATCCTTTCAAAGGGGTCATGGGTTAACCATGGGATCCTTGCAAGGTGGTCATGGGTTAACCATGGCATCATGGCAAGGGGGTCATGGGTTAACCTTGGGATCCTTTCTATGGGGATCCTTACAAGGGGTCATGGGTTAACCATGGGATCCTTACAAGGGGGTCACAGGTTAACCTTGGAATCCTTCCAAGGGGGTCATGCATGGGATCGTTGCAAGGGGGTCAAGGGTTAACCATGGGATCATAGGAAGGGGGTCATAGGTTAACCACGGGATCCTTTCTAGGGGGATCTTGGCAAAGGGGTCATGTGTTAACCACGGGATCCTTTCTAAGGGGATCCTTTCAATGGGTCATGGGTTAACTAATTGATCCTTGCGAGGGGGTCATGGGTTAACCTTGGGATCCTTCCAAGGAGGTCATGCATGGGATCGTTGCAAGGGGGTCATGGGTTAACCATGGGATCCTTGCAAGTATGTCATGTGTTAACCATGGGGTCATAGAAAGGGGGTCATGGGTTCACCTTGGGATCCTTTCTATGTGGAAGCTTGCACGGGGTCATGGGTTAACCATGGGATCCTTGCAAGGGGGTCATGGGTTAACCTTGAGATCCATACAAGGGGGTCATGCACGGGATAGTTGCAAGGGGGTCATGGGTTAACCATGCGATCATTGCAAGTAGGTCATGGGTTAACCATGGGATCATAGGAAGGGGGTCATAGGATAACTATGGAATCCAAGCAAGGGCTTCATGGGTTAACCTTAGGATCCTTGCAAAGCGGTCATGGGCTAACCATGAGATACTTGCTAGTAGGTCATGGGTTAACCATGGGATCCTTCCAAGAGGGACAAGGGTTAAATATTGGATCATGGCACAGGAGTCATGGGTTAACCATGGGATCCAGGAAAGGGGGTCGTGGGTTAACCATGGGATCCTTTGTAGAAGTATCCTTTCAAAGGGGTCATTGGTTAACCGTTCCAAACAAGGGGGTCATAAGTTAACCTTGGGATCCTTGCAAGGGGGTCATGGGTTAACCATGGGATCCTTGCTAGGGGGTCATGGTTTAACCAAGGGATCCTTGCAACGGGGTCATGGGTTAACCATAGGATCCTTTCTAGAAGCATCCTTTCAAAGGGGTCATGGGTTAACCATTGGATCCTTGCATGGGGGTCATTGGTTTACCATTGGATCCTTTCCAAAAGGATCCTTTCAAAGGGGTCATGGGTTAACCATGGGATCCTTGCAAGGGGGTCATGGGTTAACCATGGCATCATGGCAAGGGGGTCATGGGTTAACCTTGGGATCCTTGCAAATGGGTCAAGGGTTAACCATCGGATCATGGGAAGGTGGTCGCGGGTTAAACATGGGTTCATGGCAAGGGGTCGTCGGTTAACCATGGGATCCTTGCAAGGGGGTCTTGGGTTAACCATGGGATCCTTTCTAGTTGGATCCTTTCAAAAGGGTCATGGGTTTACCATGGGTTCTTTGCAAGTGCTTATGAGTTAACCTTGGGATCCTTGCAAGGAGGTCATGGGTTAACCATTGGATCATGGCAAAAGGGTCATAGGTTAACCTTAGGAATCTTGCAGAGAGCCCATGGGTTAACCATGGAATCATGGCTAAGGGGTCATGGGTTAACCATGGGATCATGGCAAGTAGGTCATGGGTTAACAATTGGATCATAGGAAGGGGGTCATAGGATAACCATGGGATCCGAGCAAGGGCTTCACGTGTTAACATTAGGATCCTTACAAAGGTGGTCATGGGTTAAACATGGGTTCATGGCAAGGGGGTCGTGGGTTAACCATGTGATCCTTGCAAGTGGATCATGGGTTAACTATGGGATCCTTTCTAGATGGATCCTTTCAAAAGGGTCATGGGTTAACCATGGGTTCCTTGCAAGTGCTTATGGGTTAAACTTGGGAGAATTACAAGAAGGTCATGGGTTAACCATTAGATCATGGAAAGAGGGTCAAGGGTTAACCTTGGGAATCTTGTAGGGGGCCATGGGTTAACCATGGAATCATGGTCCTTGGGTTAACCATGGGATCATGGCAAGAATGTCATGGGTTAACCATGGGATCCTTGCAAGCAGGTCACAGGATAAACCATGGGATCCATGCAAGGGCTTCATGGGTTAACCATGGGATCCATGCAAGGGCTTCATGGGTTAACCTTAGGATCCTTGCGAGGGGGTCTTGGGTTAACCATGGGATCCATGCAAGGGCTTCATGGGTTAACCTTAGGATCCTTGCAAGGGGGTCTTGGGTTAACCATGGGATCTTGGTACGGGGGTCATAGGTTAACAATGTGATCCTTTCTAGGGGGATCCTGGCAAAGGGGTCATGGGTTAACCATGGGATACTTGCTAGTGGGTCATGGGTTAAACGTAGGATCATCGCAAAGGGGTCAAGGGTTAACCTGGGGATCCTTCAAGGGGGTTCCTTGCAAGGGGTCATGGGTTAACCTTGGGATCCCTACAAGGGGGTCATGGGTTAACCATAGGATCCTTGCAAATGGGTCAAGGGTTAACCATTGGATCATGGAAGGTGGTCGCGGGTTTAAACATGGGTTCCTGGAAAGGGGGTCATGGGTTAACCATGGGATCCTTGCAATGGGGTCATGGGTTAACCATGGGATCCTTTCTAGAAGGATCCTTTCAAAAGGGTCATGGGTTAACCATGGGATCCTTGCAAGTGCTTATGGGTTAACCATTGGATCCTTGCAAGGGGGTCATGGGTTAACCATTGGATCATGGCAAAAGGGTCATGGGTTAACCTTGGGAATCTTGCAGAGAGGTCATGGGTTAACCATGGAATCATGGCTAAGGGGTCATGGTTTAACCTTGGGATCATGGCAAGGGGGTCATGGGTTAACCATGGGATCATAGGAAGGGGGTCATAGGATAACCATGGATCCGAGCAAGGGGGTTAACATTAGGATCCTTACAAAGGTGGTCATGGGTTAAACATGGGTTCATGGCAAGGGGGCCGTGGGTTAACCATGGGATCCTTGCAAGTGGATCATGGGTTAACTATGGGATCCTTTCTAGATGGATCCTTTCAAAAGGGTCATGGGTTAACCAATGGGTTCCTTGCAAGTGCTTATGGGTTAAACTTGGCAGAATTACAAGAAGGTCATGGGTTAACCATTGATCATGGAAAGGGGGTCATGGGTTAACCTTGGGAATCTTGCAGGGGGGCCATGGGTTAACCATGGAATCATGGTCCTTGGGTTAACCATGGGATCCTGGCAAGAATGTCATGGGTTAACCATGGGATCCTTGCCAAGGGGGTCACAGGATAACCATGGGATCCATGCAAGGGGGTCATGGGTTAACCATGGGATCAATGCAAGTAGGTCATGGGTTAACCATGGGATCATAGGAAGGGGGTCTTGGGATAACCATGGGATCCAAGCAAGGGCTACATGGGTTAACCTTAGGATCCTTGCAAAGGGGTCATGGGTTAACCATGGGATACTTGGTAGGGGGATCATAGGTTAACCATGTGATCCTTTCTAGGGGGACAAAGGGGTCGTGGGTTAACCATGGGATCATTGAAAGGGGGTCGTAGGTTAAATGGGATCATCGCAAAGGGGTCATGGGTTAACCTGGGGATCCTTCAAGAAGGATCCTTTGAAAGGGGTCATAGGTTAACCATGGGATCCATGCAAGGGGGTCATGGGTTAACCAAGGGATCCTTGCAAGGGGGTCATGGGTTAACCATGGGATCCTTGCAAGGGGGTCATGGTTTAACCTTAGGATCCTTGCAAGGACTTATGGGTTAACCATAGGATCCTTGAAAGGGGGTCATGGGTTAACCATTGGATCATTGCAAGGGGGTCGTTGGTTTACCTTGGGATCCTTTCTTTGGGGATCCTTTCAAGGGGTCATGGGTTAACCATGGGATCCTTGCAAGGGGTCACAGGTTAACCTTGGGATCCTTCCAAGGTGGTCATGGGTTAACATGGGATCGTTGCAAAGGGGGTCAAGGGTTAAACCATGGGATCATAGGAAGGGGGTCATAGGTTAACCACGGGATCCTTTCTAGGGGGATCTTGGCAAAGGGTGTCATGGGTTAACTACGGATCCTTTCTAAGGGGATTCTTGCAAGGGGTCATGGGTTAACTAATGGATCCTTGCAAGGGGGTCATGGGTTAACCTTGGGATCCTTCCAGGGAGCTCATGCATGGGATCGTTGCAAGGGGTCATGGGTTAACCATGTGATCCTTGCAAGTAGGTCATGTGTTAACCATGGGGTCATAGAAAGGGGGGTCATGGGTTCACCTTGGGAATCCTTCTATCTAATGTGGGACCTTGGCACGGGGTCATGGGTTAACCATGGGATCCTTGT